>JAUPMG010179049.1:0-10428 GCA_031762675.1 Pachysandra terminalis
TGAACGAATTTTTGTGATGAATTTTTGAAAAATTCGCAAAAGTGCGTATTATACTTTTAAAGCAAAAATTCACGAATATTTCCGAATTATTCAAAAATTCGAAAGTATTATACATATACACCTTTTAAAATTCGATTCGCAAATTATACGCCGAATTGCTAACAAGGGATGCAAGTTAATAACTTACATGTGTATACGGAATCTACTGCTGTAGCAGATAGTCTGGCTAATCTTGGTTGCGATGAGGATAGAAATTTGATTTTCATGTATTTAAGCAGTATACCTAAAGAAACTCAAGTTTATATGTGTATGGACAAATCAGGGCTTTATAACCTCAGATGATCATAAGAGTTGACTCAGTAAAAAACAAAGAAAAGGAAAGTAAAATTGTGTTCACTTCTCTTTCCCTCTACGTCTACCAAATAAACACATCTTGGAAGATCTAAAAGGACTAGAGGAAGATCAAGAGAAACCTGAATGGAGTCCATTAGAAATGTGTGAATACCAAATCCTAGTATTACAACAACTACAATCTCTCTCGACCATGCCACTGGACCAATTGTGTGGATTGCTAGAGAAAAGAGGGTTCTCTCTTAAACATCTTGGTGGGAAACTAATGAGACAGCTAAAGACTGCATTCAATCTTGGGAAAGATTTGCTTGGGATACATTAGAATAAGTGGAAGCTGCTGGGACTAGAATATTAAGGTTTTAAGGGAAAATTTCAATTAGGAGTCGGGTTAGAATAAGTCAAGTAATCATAAAATGATGGGTTGAAGAACATAAAAATAAGGCTAAATATTAAGAGAAAATTATGGCTAGGATTATAGATCATAGCTAAAATATAGGTTAACAGATTTGAGTTTGCTAAACCTGGGTTCAAGTGTATACCAATAGAACTAATCGTATATCAGATCTAGGGGCTATCAAAGGGTTTAGAAATTATTTTTGAGAGCAAGTAATATAAATTAAATTTTCAAGTAATTATAATTCTAAAACCATAAATAGAAGAAAGAATCTATCTTCCTTTCCACACGTGTGTGAGGATGGGTGGCTAATGAGTGAAACCATTGACAAAATCTAGACATTCTAAAATGGGAAAACATCTTTGGACCACTTGTTCTTCTATATCACCCTTAACCCTTGTTCATATGCCATGTTTCAGCCCAAGACGCATCCGCCAAGTGGCGAAAAGCAGCCTCAATATTCTAAGTTCTTTTGTTTGCTTAGCAGTAAAAAAAAAAAATATATATATATATATATATATATATAAACATTATACATGGTAAGAGTCCAATACACAACAAATACACCTTATGTGGATGGATAGAATGTTATATCTTATCTAGAATGACCCTTATTCGATTAATGGTCTGGATTGGTTACATCATCCCTGAACATGGTAGGAAACCTCATACAAGGACCAAGAAAGTAAACCAATAAACCTGGACAGGAAGCCAATTCGATCCAGATCTTGATCCGATTTGACCATTGCGTACCAGGGTCAACTTGACTAATGTGGAAAAAAGGCACCTATGAAAAAAATCAGGAAAAAGGAACTAAATCATCCTAGTTGATAGCTCATATTGGACCAAGGTCGACCTACTCCACTTTGGGGCCTGGGTGACAGGTCAACTTGAACCACTTGCTGGTCTAGTTTGGGTTTCAGAACACTGAAAGCAAACCCAGTGAGCATGATTTGAAAATCTTTCCACTGCACACACTCAAAGTCCAATATTTTCAAATGCTAACGCATTAGGCGAGACATTTTGCTTGACTGACGCTCTGAGACATAAGCCTCAATGCATGAGTCTTGAGCCTCACGAGTATGCATTTTTTATTAAATAAGTGAATAAACCCTGAACACAACAAAAAAATACATTTCCAGTAGACGAGGATTCTAGTATGAGTATATGAGATAGATAAAATACTAAAGATGCATACCTTGATATCATGAAGGAAAATTATTGAGAACTCATGATTGGGCTACAGTACCTATAAATGAAAATAAGATTAAATATGTGAAAATGACATATCAAGAGAAACACCTGACTTAATATGTGAAACAAGTAAAACAATTACTACGTACTTGTTGACCAAACCCTTCAACAAGATAAATATTTACCTTAACTCAAACAGAGTCACTTTGATATAAACATTAAGTGGTGTTGGAGAATCTGAAATTGATCTAAGTGTTTCTTATCCAAGCACTCTTGGTAATGTTTTAACACCAAATCCAACTGCATCCACTTTCCTTCTTCACACTCTTATCCTTCATCCTCCTCCTTATCTCAACTTTCTTTTCCATATTCTCTACAGAAGCATAGATGTTGGATAGGAGAACATAAGCAGATGAATCCTGTGCTTCCAACTGCATTAGCTCTACTGCTGCCTCTTCCCCTAACCTGACATTCTCATGTGTTCTACAAGCACTAAGCAATGTACGCCACATCAAAGAGAAAGGATTGAAAGGAATGCTTTCAATCAAATCTTTTGCTTCTTTTAAGTTTCCTGCACGACATAAGATGTCAACCATGCAAGCATAATGTTCCTCAGTTGGAATAATGCCATAGTCATGATACATGGATTTGAATTCAGTCCAAGCTTCTGCTACAAGACCGGCATGACTACAAGCAGAAAGTAGCCCAAGAAAGGTTACGGCATTAGGTTTTTCCCCTGAAAATTTCATGTCTGAGTATGTATCAAGTGCTTCTCTTCCACACCCATGATGGGCATAACCACAAATCATGGAATTCCAAGTAATTACATCTCTAAAATTCAGAGTGTTTCGGAAAATCTTGGATGATTCACAGATGCTCCCGCACTTAGCATACATGGCTATAAATGAATTGGAGACTAAGACATCCGACTCAAATCCTGTCTTGATGACTTGGGCATGGAATTGCAACCCAAGCAAAAGATCCACATGCAGAGTACAGGGCTTGGAAATACTTACAAAGGTCAAGTGGTTAGGTTTTAAGCCCCTCCTGCTCATCAACAAGTAAAACCTGAGGGATTCTTCAACATATCCATTTTGTGCATAACCGCAAATCATAGCATTCCATGAGATAGAATCAGCTGTACGGATGTCTGTAAAGATTGAGGATGCTTTCTCCACCATCCCACAATTGGAATACATGGTAAGTAAAGAATTCATCAAGGCAGTATCCGAAACCACGCCCAGCTTCTCGATCCGAGCATGCATCTGTTCTCCCATTACTGGATCCTCAATGTGACTGCATATATCAAGCATTATGCAATATGAGAATTCATTTAACACCACTCCAGCCTCTATCATTTTCCCCCAAATCCTAATTGATTTGCAGAAAAACCCTAAGTGAGCATAACCCATAACCATAGTGTTCCATGTGAATACATCTGGCACATCAATTTCACCAAAAATTTTCTCCATTTCATCAAAACTTCCACAGTGAGAATACATCTCTAGTAAAGAGTTTCCAAGAGGAGGAATCTTCTCGAAACCGGTCTTGATGATGCAACTATGGATCTGCAGTCCAATCTCTAAATCAGCCAATTTTGAACAACTAGAAATGAGACTTGAGTACACGAATTCATCTACTTTGAAACCATCCAGCTGCATCTGCCGGAGAAGTCCAACTGCTTCTTCATACTGGCCTCGTTCTCTAAACGATCCAAACAAAATATTAAAGGATATTGCATCTCTATCTTCCATCATATGGAATACATTAATTGCATCTCTAAAGCTTTTGCATCTACAGTACATGGTCAGTATAATATTATCAATTCCTTGGTTGGTGGTATCACTCATCTTCAATATGATACCATGGGCCATCTTTGCATTTTCAAAAATGGTTACTGTTGCGCAAGAAGAAAGAAAACTCAAGAAAGTAGACTCATTCATCCTCATTCCCATTGATAAAAAATTTGCAAAAAGACCTATAGCTGCATCCCCTTGACTATTAAAAGCATATCCCGCGATCATCGAGTTCCATGTAACAATATCACGTGATTCCAACCTGTCAAACAAACATGAAGCATCCTCTAGATGGAAAAACTTTGCATACATTGTAATAAGAGAATTCACAACAGAAATATCCGAGTCCAACCCAACTTTAATAATATACCGGTGAATCTGGATGGCACGATCCATAAGCCCTGTGCTTGTACATGAGCTTATTAAACTAGAAAGTGAGAATTGGCTAAGAGGAACTCCTATAAGGCAAGAATACCTAAACAATTCAAAAGAATCCTCCATATTTCCTTGTCCAAGATATCCTCCGAGTAAAATTTCAAATGAAACTTCGTCATGACTATGCAGTTCATCAAACACCTTCCTCGAATCATTGACGTCACCACACTTAACATAGGCTGTTAATAGCGCGTTCCCCACAAGCAGATCGGAAGAGAACCCTTGTTTCAGACTCTCTCCATGTATTTGCCTGCAGAATCTGAAACTACCCATCCGAACTGAAGCAACCAGCAAAGACACGAAACTCGATTGACTTGGACGGATTCCCATGTGTTTCATCTCAGAATAAAAGGAAAATCCTTCTTTGAATTCTCTTGCTGCAATAAATCCAGAAATCATGATGTTCCAGGAGACAACATCTCTGTCCCACATTTCATAGAACATCTTGAGCGCATTCGAAATCGAACCATTAGACCAGTAGGCTTGTAGAAGATTGTTGGTTATGAACAGATTTGAATCAAACCCAGTTCGCAAAACGGTCGAATGAGCCACCTTAGACATCTGCAAAGACCGAGAAACCGAAGAATTCCGCATAACCGAGATAATAAAAGAAGGTTTGGCGATCTGGGTATCTTTTGATTGGGGTCTTGGATTAACCATAGTAGGCATAAAGCTTTTTCCGCTTGCAGATTTTCCATGGAGAAAAGGATCTTCAGAAGGGAATACACAATGGGTTCCCTTTAAATTACGCCAAGGTTTTGAAACTTTTGCACGCAGTCTCATATATCTCCCGCCAACGGCTTTATGCTCCTCCCCTTCTCAGTACTTTTGATTTGTTTTAAAAATGGGGAAACTCGTTTCGAGTTATACGTTTTGAAATTAAATTAAACTCAGTCACGGTTATTTTTAAAGTGTACTAAAAAAGTAATTAAACTTTTTGAAAACGTTTTAAAACGAGTGGTCTATGCACCGTAGCAGAATCATTTTTTTCGAAAATGCTTTTTTGTCCTATTTTGAATATTTTTAAATACAATTAAAATTAAATGAGAAATGTCCATTATACCCTTCTTTATAAAACATCAAAAGTGTCATCTTCCCTCCTTTTTTTATCGAACAAAACATTTTTCCCCTTCCTTCCATCTTCTTCGTTCGTGTTCTTCATCTTCGCCCTCCTCAGTTCGTCATTTTCTTTGGGATTGAGGCATTGTCTTGCCGTCAGTTCGTTTGCCCTTCTCCCTTTAGGTTTAATCTCCATTTCCTTCTCTACATTTTGTTTTTCATTGACCTTCTTGGGATCCATGTGTTTTTTTCTCTATTCGCTCTCATCAATTCATTGAACTGATTCGTTTGCATTAAGCTTTTGTCCTTTGTTAGGATTTGGTTGTTAAGGTTAGGGTATCGTTGGATTCGGAGGTATTGCCCTCTTAGAATATTCTACTCAATCGACGATTCTCGCTTTGCTTGACCAAGTTATCCATTTCATGCTCAATCTAACCTAACCGAGGTATGAATTTTTTTTTTTAAATATATTTTTTTTCAATTCTAGGTAGTTTTGTTTCGTAATTGTAGGATCTATTTATATTTGAAACTTTTTATTTCCCTCTAAGCAAAGTTTTTTTTTAATCAGTAATCAATTAGCCAGTATATGGCCTTAATTACTCTCTGTCAGAGTTTCTACTAAAGTGGATGCTTGTGATCAACTAACCATTTTATTTTCCTAGAAGAAATGTATTGTTTTGAATCGGTAATCAATCGACCTCTGTATGGCCTTGATATCATAATCATCAAAGTTCTGAGGTTGCTATCTCATGCAATTGAGAAGCCTCAGTTATGTTCAATTAATGGTCATGATATATTTATATTTATTTTATCTCGTTTGTGGAATTAGGCATTGCATAAGTAGGCATTATAGTACTATAATGCCTTCATTTGATAAGCATAAGTTACTACTAATTTTCCGATGATATTTTCTTATGATTTCGAAAGTACTTCCTAATATTATATAACTACTATAATATTAGAATTGTTCGTATTTCCATACAATTACAAATTGTATTTATTTGTTGTTGAATGTTAATTAATAGGATGGCCACGGTCAAAACACTTTTGCGCTATTGTTTCGTCAATGGTGAGGTGGTATTGGACGATAGAGGAGAAGTAATGACGAATGAAAACGGGACCATTGTTTATAGATATGGTTGTGTCAATGCAATAGCTATTGATGAGAGGACACTGTTAGATGAATTTTTATTCGCTGTTGAGCAAAAGCTTAACGTATCTGTGGAGGGAAAGACTGTTAAGTACACGACCTTGATAGAAAGGAGTATATTACTACCTATTTCTGATGAAAAAGATTTTAAGAATATGATCATTTTCAACGAACAATCAGTTAAGGTTTATATATTCGAAGACGAGGAGCCGACAACAAACATCATTACACCTCCTAGGTATTTAAATAGTCATACATATCTTGGTTAAATATATGTATGTCAGAATGTTATTTTAAAGTAATATATGAATGGTCGGTAGCAGTATCTAGAATAATTCACAGTTAAATTATGATGTGAAAACAAGTCCTAACATGTACAAGTGAAGTCAAAAACCTTATGACTATCATAGAAGCAATAAACTTAATATTAATTCATTAGATATTTTTCCAAATGCGATTACATATTATTGGTATATGTATTTTCCTCATTTAATTGAACTTCTATAGGCATGAAGAAGATGTTCAATGTGGTACATCTAATACGGATGGCACTGCGACGAGATTTGTACTCATGCAGACAACCATTACAGATAGTGATCAAATAGGAACAGTTGCAGAGGAATTTGTGTTGGGTGGTGCTGCAATTGGACAACACGTAGAACTTCGGTCTGTAATGTACGAGCGTTATATTATTGATGATTAGTTATTTGATGGTGCAGATGCTTTTCGACAAGCATTGTACAAGCAAATCATTTTCCATATAGGTGGAAGCGAAACACATCCAGCTGTTTGGATGCAAGATGTAAGGTTGAGGGTTGCAATTGGAGAGTAACAGCAAGTCAAATAAGAGGCATACGATTTATAAAGGTTAAGGAGTTTTTTAATGAACATTTTCATGACTCCCAACAACATCTTAGTGTTAAGCCTCTCGTAAGGACTAAATGGGTTAGTGGTATACTTGAACCCACGATCTTGCAAACGCTAGGGTACTTGCCACGCCAAGTCTGCAAAGACTTTTGTCAAGGACATGGAATGAAGATGAGTTATCAGTAGTCGTAGCATAGCAAAGAGAGAGCGAGGAAGAATATTGATGATAATATAGCATAATCTCATAGATGTGTAATAGGCTTAAGGAAGTAATGCCCTGGACAGTTGATAAATGCTCAAGTACTGACGAAGGTTTATTTAAGCAACTCTTCATTGCATATCATAATAGCCTGCATGGATTTAGGTTTGGCTGTCGACCAATTTTATTTGTGGACAGCACGTACCTCAGCAGTACATACGGAGGGATGCTACTTGGAGCTACTGTTGTGGATGCAAACAACCAGATGTTTTCGGTAGCATATGCCGTGGTTTCTTCTGAGAATGACACTGATTGGATGTAGTTTCTAGAAAATTTGAAAGTAGCTTTAAATGATTCTAGAGATATTGTGATCGTGTCTGATCGAAATCGATCAATTATTCGTTGTGTACGGGTCGTGTTTGGTAGTGATAACTACGCTTATTGTTTGTGGCATTTAAAAGAAAGTTTGAATAAGTTTCTAACTTAAAAGTTTATGCGGAAGGCAGCAAAGGATCTAGCATTTAAGTTATTGCATGAACTTGCCTTAGCTAGGTTGCCTCAAGACTATGAAGATAAGTTGAGAGAGTTAGATGGTATTGAACAGGAATGCTCAAAATGGGTTAATGAGAACTCTCCTCATCATTGGGCCAATATTTATTTTTCAAAACGTCGTTGGGATAATTTGAGTTATAACTTTGCTGAATCTTTTAATTGATGGATTAGGGAGGAGAGGAAAATATTGATCATGGCATTGATCAATGATATGCGTGTGAAGTTATCAGAGCTTTTGATGAGACGACACACTGAGTTACAGAGTTGGAATTATATTGGACCGAGAATTAAAAATGAGATTAAGAAAAATACTGATATAGCCTTTGGATGGATTGTGAGAAGATTCACCCTAACAAAATTTGAGATTGAAATGATGCCTGGGAAGAGGATTGGGGTTGATTTAGCAAATCACAGTTACACTTGTATAAAGTGGGCGATAACTGGCATTCCTTCTGAGCATGCATGTCTGGCAATTAAGGAGAATCACTCTAACTTATATCCATATGTCAAGTCGTGTTACCACAAGGATGCCCAAGCTTGTATATACTCACAATTAATGCTGCTTGTGCCCAATATTAATATGCCTATCGTCCATACCCCTGAACCTCCTGATCCCCAGATTAGGCAACCAGTCATAGATGGCCCTCCTCGTACCAAACCCCCAATAAGTCGTCCAAAAAGAAAGTGTATTGAGTCACAGTTTATGGCTAAGAGGACTGTGTATTGCAAATGTTGTAATAATCCCGGACACAATCGTAAATTTTGCAAGGAGCCAATCGGAACTCATATATAGTAAAAATCTAATGGTCATAGTAGGTCTTAATCTTTATACCAAATTCTGCATTTAATCTTGATTTTAATTTAAAGTAATGTGGTTTCAAGATACTAGTAAAGTTGTTGTTCCCCTCGGCCCCCGCCCAAACACACAGACACACACGTCAAAAGTGTTACAATTGGGGTTGCTTTTGCTGCCTTTTTCTGATTTTGCTGTGGTTTGATATCGATTATCCATTTTAATACTCCTGTTGCTTGCTCTCTTGGTTAGTGGTGTTGTTGTCTTCTCATATCGACTGATGTTATTTCCATTGCCTTGGTTACTTGTTGTGTGGTGTTTTGGTGTGCTTGTCAATGCTACTACATTTTTAGGATCTCCTTGGTGTTCCTCTTCTTCATCTGTTGGGTTATTGTACTCACATATCTGCTGCTGCTATGATCTCCTTCCACTCCTGCTGGCTTGCCTTTGCTGCTTTGTCTGCTTTTACTATGGCTTGTTGTCGATTATCCTTATTGAAGCTATCTTTGTTGTTTGTTGTATTGGATGTTTGCTTTGTGCTAGTTAGCGGGGTTGTTGGTTTCTTTTGGTTGCTGTGTGCTACTATGGTTTGCTTGTAAATGTTGCTACTATTTTATTGCCTCCGACCTTATGTGTGTTGCTAGTACTCTGGAAGGTGGAGCTGATATAATTTTATTGGTTGGTTCCCAACTTCCTTGGTTGTCTCAGTGTTTAGAGCATGCTGCTTGTTCTTTACAGTGAGGCTATCTGTGTTTGCCTTATTGGCATGTTTTTTTACTTGTTTCTTTGATTCTCATTGTCGTGAAACCTTTTTGAACCTTTGTTTATTTACCCGTTCCAAATGTTTTCTTTTTTTGGCTTGTTGCACCAACCAAGTGTGCAATGGATGGCCCACTAGGTGTGCATCCCTGCCCATTATACTCCCCATCCCTACCCACTTAGTGGTGCATCCTTGCACCACCAAGTGAAGAAGGGCATTCCCACTGTGGGGTGCATCCTTTCCTTATAAGCGGAGCATGATGCACCACTAAGTGGGAAGGGATGCACCACCTATTAGGAAGGGATGCACAACCAAGTGGGAATGCCCTTTTTCACTTGGTGGTGCATCCTTGTACCACCAAGTGAACAAGGGAATTCCCACTGGGTGGTGCATCCCTGTGCACTTAGAAGTGCATCCTTATGCACTTCGTGGTGCGTCCCTGTCCACTTAGTAGTGCGTCCATGTCCACTAAGTGGCACGTCCCTGTCCACTAGGTGGTGCATCCCTTCCCCCAAAAGAATATTATTTCACTGTGAAATTTATACAGAACATAATAATTTTACCATTTCAACAGTATCTAAGTAATAGAGAAAGAGCTTTTATTGATTATGGTGACAGATGTTGAAGCTATTTTTGTTCTCTTTTCCCCATAGTCTGTGTACGTTGTTATCAGTGAATGTAAAGTCTTTATTTACAGAATATGTCCATTGCATTTTTAACTTGTTGTTATGTTTTTTTACTTGTTTCTTTGATTATTTACCCGTTCCAAATGTTTTCCTTTTTTGGCTTGTTGCACCAACCAAGTGTGCAATGGATGGCCCACTAGGTGTGCATCCCTGCCCACTATACTCCCCATCCCTACCCACTTAGTGGTGCAT
>JAUPMG010179060.1:0-10428 GCA_031762675.1 Pachysandra terminalis
TTTGGTATCATTTTGGGCTAGCATTCTTCCGGAATTCAAAGAGGTGCCTAGATCAGATATTGTGAGGTGTTGGGATGCGGTGACTCATATGTAGTTTAGCTTCCTTGCTTTGTTGTAGCAGGGGCTGAATGGTAGCCAGTTTTTTTTGCTGTATTTCTTTTTATGCTTTTCTGTTTCTCCATCTTGGGGAAACCTTGTACTTTTTCATCTCCTTCTTTTTATACAATCTTTCTTTATTCATCAAAAAAAAAAAGATTCATTTACTGCTTCAGTCATCAAAAGGGTGTTGGTTACATTGGTGAATTGGTCTTATGCAAATAGGTTGTTTTTGTGTGCATTTTGATTTCAATTTTCTTGAGCAGTTGGAGAGTAGTGCTAGAGAAGCCCCACTATGAAGTAGAAGAGGAAAGTTTGTTGGAGTAGTGCTGGAGAAGCCCCATTATGGAGTAGAGAAGGAAATTTTGTTGGTACTCCGCACCCCACACACACACACACAACACACCCCCTCCCCCTTAAAAGGAAGGTGAAATTGAATTCTGACGGCTGTTTTATATGTAATTGTGACCCTTTGGGGATTGGAAGGGTGTTCAGATTTGATCAGAGTAACACTAATCATGCTTTTTCCTGACCAGTTAATTAGGGAACATAGTCAGAGCCAAGATTTGTACCCTACTATTTGGCTTTAAATAATGGTAGGGGTTATTAAACTTGTGATAAAAGGACTCTTGCACTGAAGTTGCGTGGTCTCAGAGATTACTATGGGTATATTGGAAATTGGCACATGAATCACGTTTTGCTAGATATATCTCATCCTTGATGTACATCTTCTTCAGGGTGCCAATATCGTCCAATGATATAGCTAATTTACTTGGAAGTGGAATGGAAAGGGAAATGTATTTTTCATCCATTCCAGTATTGGAAGTGTTAAGGGAGTAGTCATGGTCTTTTATGCTCTCTGTTGGTTTTGTGGCCTGATTCTTAATTTAGCCTTTTTTATTTAGTATTGTCTTTGGATGTCTTTGCCCCTGCTCTTTTGTACTGACTCTGTAGTCTGTATGCATTTGCTTCTGCCTTATTAAATAATTCTAATATTTATAAAAAACCTATCTGATTTTTATTTTTGTTTTATTGTTTTAGCTTCTGTTGTAAATTTTGAGTTTTGACCAGCATTAAGTAGATAGACGAATATGGATGTCGTGTAAAATGAGTCAAATGAAAATTGTTAGTTGGAACTTTCGCCAATGTGCCAATTGCTTTACTGCATAGTAGAGAAGAACAAAATATTTTTTGGAATTGCATCGTTTCTGTTTTTCCCCACCTCATTTTATCCAGAAATTTTGATGCGATAAGCTCCTTTATACAAGTTTATACCTTTCATTGAAATTTTGAGGCTAGAGAAATCTTCCCTATTCGCACCTTAACATGCCAACACCCGATGTTTATTTGGCCCCACAAAGAAAACCTGTGTGCTGCTGCAGTGCTATTCTACAGTGTGGCACTACAGTGCTTTTGAGTTTTGATGTCATCTGCACTTTGAACCTCCTTTGGATGGTTAGAAGTCTCCAAGCGGGCTGATGTTTTGTGAAGAAGCTCAAATACAAAAATTTAGTGGGGTTCTTTTGTTCGCAAACAAACAAGTTCCATGTGTTGACATTTTGCAATGCAAAAACGGAAAGTTTGCTATGAACTATGTACAGGGAACTCTTCATGTATTTAAACACACACACACATACATACATATACATATATTGATATCTACATATTTGCAAGGGGAAGAACATTTCTTAACTGCCTCTTTTTTTGGTGTGATTGACAGGAGAACATAAATGTGACGGTTGCTGTTTTCCCTGATTATATTATATGTGGGGACAGATACTGTACAGAGTCTGTACTAAGTTTTTCCTCTGATTGCATTAAACTTGAAGGTTCTACTGCCTACAGAGACGATGAAACTTTTTCCATTGAATGGGCAACTGGTGACGTCATCAGTATCGAGTCTCAGTGGTTTGGAACGGTGAGTTCTGACAAACCCAGTGACAAGCCAATTATTCTGGAGTGCCTATATCTACGTACTTTAGGCGAAACAGTTTCTATTGTTCCTGATTTCAGGTTGAAATTGCTATGGTTAAGCTTTGTTTTAAATCAAAGGATGTAGCTGGAGCTGACAATGCAGATGGAGCTTTTGGTTGGTGCATTTTGACAAAGCTTATACGATTCTTGTTTTTTCAATTACTTGGATCTTTGCTTTTTGGCTTGTTTTTTTTTTTTTGATAACTTGGGTGTCCGGGCCTTAGGCCCGACTAATCCCAAGTAGGAGGCTTGCTTTTTGGCTTGTTTATGTGAGATTTTGTTTTCGTTGATCTTTTTGTCATCGCTCTTTTCTGCATTCTTTGTTTAGACTTTTGATGTCTGCCAGATACAAATACGTCTTTTGTTTCTCTCTCTCTCTCTCTCTCTCTCTCTCTTCTTTGTTAGTGTTCTAGAATAGCTTGGCTTACTCAGTTTTTCCGGCTTTCCTCCTTTTCTAATAGGTATGCTGCCTTTTTTCTCTCTAAAACCTTGTTGGTCAAGGGTTTATACCTAGATCTTGTCATTATTCCACATACAGGCTTTACTTAACATGCAGATCTGCTTTCTTTCTATTTTTCTCCCTTTTTCACGTTGTTGGCTTTTGGTTGCTTTGATTTGAGAAGTATGTTGGAAGTATCATACTTCGGAACTAAGGGATGGATTTGGAGTTTATACGCAGAGTTCTAATTCTTTTTTTCTTGTTGCTAACACGGATTATACAAGTGTATATATATTTACAAACACGAAAAGAGATGAATGTACAACTGCCCTGAAATCTATTCCAAGTATACAGATTCTCAGAACAGCGGAAATGACTACCTGCTAGTACAGCATATGTACATATGACAAGGATACACCCTCCCCCCTCCCCCCTCCCCCCTCTTTACATACCGCAAAGAAACATCTATACCAGATACATATCACAAGGGATCAACAACTCCTACTATCTTTGATATCATCTCCTAAGGGGGTAACCTACAGAAAAACTCATCCCTACCAACACCACGCCTAGCTAATCTATTAGCCAATTCGTTAGCCGAGTTTGTCTCATGATTGAATGAGATATTCAACCTGTCTGCTAGACTGTTGGCTAGACAAACCTGGTGAAGAAATCTCCAAGGGAAGCTGGTCGCCGATCTCATCCAACTATCTATGAAATCACTGAGAATGAATTACCCTCTACCACCAACTGGGCAAATGTGAAAACTCTGCCTCTCTTAGACCAAACACCTAGGATAGGATCTCTACTCCTGATGAATCACCCTCTTCAATTCGACCTGAATAGTGAATGTGCATGGACGATGCAGCCATCATGATCATGAAAGACACCACCAATGCCATACGGGCTAGGATTCCCAATGGATGAAAGAATCAAAATTTAGTTTGATGAGTGCTATAAGAGGGGGAACCTAGGCTCGGGAGAGATGTGTCACCCAAGGAGAAGTACATGCAACAATAAACCAATTCCTCTATATCTTTGTACGGTGTATGCCTCTGAATTCTGGGAAAATAGTCATCCTAAGAGCTCACCATACTCGATAATGGCTCGTGTACATCTCCATATGTTCTAAAAAACCTGTCTATTCCTCTCTTAACTAAATACCCACAAACTTGCATGAAAGACTGACTTGTACATAATCACGCTTCCCAATATTGGAAATACTCACCGCGGAAATGTCGAGCATAAATTACGTGGCATAACCCTATCTCTACCAATCATCTGGATAAAATGTGTCCATGGCACCATGCCTCACGTGCCACCATGCATTGAACAAAAAGATGATTCACCAACTCCCCCTGAGCCTTGCACATAATGCATATATATGGGGAGATAGAAACCGGGACTTCCTTTTGTGTTGCAGATTGTTACAGGTGTTAATCCTATATAGGATGGAGGTCTAGGAAAAAACCCTTATTCTAGGGAAAATTTGGGCTTTCCATAAACGGGTGAATGGCACCTAAAACTGGGCAATGTCTCTATCATCACAAATAAGAGTGGAGAAAGAATTAGTGGAAAACACACCCCGGGCTTCTGGGATCCTTGTCCTTGAATATAAGCTATGAAGGTCAAGGTTTAACAAATCGGAATCGGAGACCGGACAGATCCCGTCCGGTACAAAAAGCAAAAAAAAAATTAAAAAAATTTCAGTTCGTCTCCGGACCGGTGGGGACCAGTCGTCGGGCTGCCGGACTGGCAGACTGGTGTTACTGGACCGGCGGGACCGGTCGTTGGACCGCTGGAACCGGTCACCAGACCGGAGGTACCGGTCGCCGGACCCATAATTAGTAAGTTCGGGGACAGCAAAAATGCGGTACGGCAAATGTTCAAGAACAATTCGGATTAAGTGTCATAAAAATACGGTATAAGTTCGGCAATAAAATACGAGAACGTTAAAGATTCGGATACGGTGATGTTTGTGTATAATACTTTTAAGTGGAAAAAGTTTGGAAGTAAAAATTCAGTACTTTATATATATATATATATATATATATATATATATATATTTGTATCTATGTAGCATTGTATGTGTGTCAAACCAAGTTTATAAGTCATTTAAATTTATCATAAATACGTATTGAAGCCAACTAGATATAGTAATCATTCCAATTCATCAAAATAATTAGAGAAAAAAAAGGAGCTAAAGTATTGTAGAAGCTTTACAAGTTTCACTAAAACACCATCTCACAATTAATGAAATGATGATCCAATGCTATCAAGCCATGAAAGATCTTAAATATTTTCTCTATTGTTTTTTGAATTTATAAGCTCCTCTCAATCATCATAGTTGTATTTAGGAAGTTTACTAAGATTGTCAAGATTGATCGGCTCCAAAAAAAAGGAAGAGGAAGAAACAGAGTACACGAGTGACTAGATTCTAGAGTCTAGACAAGTCATATTGTCATAACTCATAACTCACAAGTGTATTTCCAAAAAGGAAATACAGATTTCTAGGAAAGATTAAAGACAATCCATTTATTTATTTTTCTTTTTATAATGGTTTCCAACTTCCATCTTCCCTTTTTCCTTTTTTTTCCCCCTTAAAAATGGTATTTTTTTCGTTTTTGTTTAATACGTACGTGTATTATACGCTGAACATGAATAATATGCGCATTGTACCGAATTATTAGATTGGATACGCCAAACAGAAGTACTTTTCATTTATACATACTTACGTGTATTATATGCATATAATACGCGTATTTGCTAACTATGGCCGGACTGCTGGTCCATAACCCAGCGACACAATCCTTTGTATCGCTTGTTGGAACCGGACCGCTATGGTTCGGTCCTGGTCCCGGCCCTGACCGGCCGGTACGAACCGGTATCGTCCGATCTGTGAAACCATGATAAGGGTCAATGAACACATCATTTAGGAGGACAAAAGGCCAGCTAGCTCCACTAACTCAGCTGGTATAATATCCCTCCCAAAGAGGACCAGGTGCAAACATCAGAAACCCAAGAATCCCTATTGAGAACCAACTTGAAGGTACGAGGAAACTCGGACATTAAATTGGATCTCCCCACCACACCATATGTTCTTCTACAAACAAACTCTTTCACCATTCCTGTCAGAAAAGCAGATATGTTGAGAGACCAAAGGAGCAGGCGCTAAATGGGTTTTCATGGACTGATGCTATAGACACGCCCCCATAGGATCACATCCCAGCCATTCTCATACCTGTTGTGCTTACCATACTTGCTACTTATCTCCTTATGCGGTGAATTCCCCAAAGTTAAACATAGGTATCTCATAGGCCACTCCCTGACTTGCACCCTAACATATTTGATAAGGTTCACAGTCTTTCCTCTCTTAGATGGATGCCAGCAAGACAACGTTTTTTTCTAAGTCAACCTTCAAACCATACACCATTTCAAAACACCTTAGGATGGACTTGACCCAATCGATCTATATCACTACATCTACCTCTAAAAAAGAATAGTCTCATCAACAAATTGCAAATATGATACCGAAACCTGTTCTCAACCAATCCTAAATCCACATATTAACCCCATCTCCTTTGCCTTCCTAAAAAAACTGCTTAGTATGTTGCTCCCTGGAGTGAATAAAATCGGGAGAGGATTTCTCTGCTACAATCCTCTGGATGACTCAAAAAACCCCCCTGAACCTGCCGTTGATAACAAAGTAAGATGAAAATTTGCTCACACACTCTTCAATCCGTCTACCATATGGCCCCGAACCTTTCCATTCTAAAACCACATCTAGGAACCCCCATTCCACCCTATCCAACACTTTTCCAGGTCCAGTTTACAGGACAGACCATCCCTTCCACACTTGACCTAAATCTCTCGTCCACCATTTCATTGGTGATCAAGGATTTGTCTTCCAGATATAAAAGCACTCTGACTCCAAGAGACCACATCATTGATCACCGTTTTGAGGCGAACAGATTTAACTACCTCCCATGAATCTTGGAAAAAATCCATAGTGAAGCCATTTGGTCCAGCCTTGTCCCTATCCATTTCCCATACAGCTGCTTTGATCTCATCCACCTCAAAGTGTCTCTAGCCATTTCTATTGAGCACGATATGTTGTTTTGCTCCCTAAGTAGTTAACCTTAGACATGAATCTTGCTTAGAAGAATAGAGGTTCGAGTAAAATAATGTCAATTCCCTAACCATGTTCTCCATCTCTACGATCTCTTCCTAGCTAGTCATGGTGTTGACCCTAGATCGACCATTTGCCAATTTATGAAAGATTTTTTTTTTTTTTGATAATTAACAACGTTTCATTAATTTATCGGAAGTGGCAAATATTACAACGATATACAAAGGATCACGAGCTGTGATCCTCTCAAGGATAGCCTAATAAAGCAAATAAACTAGAATGTTTTCAGATATGCGAACAAAAGAAGACTAAGATAGAAATGAAATACTAGATGCCTCCGGTCCCAATCAGCCGAGAATCTCCATAGTATCCACATTGGGTATGCCCGCTTCAAAGGACTCACTTATTTCCCCTATCCTGGTCCACGCATCTGCCTCCTTTGCAAATCTCAAAACATGAGAGAAAGAGATCCGGAGCCCCTAGCTCAACTGTTTAGCTAACCGCACTAGATGCGCAATCTCCACGGATAGTGATTATTGGTGGACATCCAAGAGATAACTGAATGGGAATCCCTCTCCACTTGTCTGTTATCCATAACTGAATAGGAATCCCCCTCCACTTGTCTGTCATCCAACATGAGCTTACTTACCTTCCACAGTCTTGCAATCAAGGCACTAATCTTCGCCGTCGTGGAATCCGCAACTCCGATCGGACCCGAAAACACATGAAAGATCTCCCCATCTGATCGCCTAAAAACCCCACCAATTCCGGAACTACTTGGATTTCCCATAGAAATCCATTAAAATTAAGTTTGATGTATGGTGGAATATTTCGTCAATTTAGAGAAATGTAAAGGAAATGTTGGAAAAACGGAATTTTAATTCCAAACTTTTTAAGGGTTTAAATGGGAGTAAAATGTAGGTAATAGACCTAAAATATGAAAAGTATGCATAAATATACATTAACATATATGTAGGCGAGGACGGATCTGCGCACCCCGTAGGGAGATTTCATCGAATTTCCCTTACTTTTGCCACCCCAACTAGTTCGGATAAGGCATATGATGGTGATGATGATGATTACAATTCACTTTTTTATCACAGATTTTCTAAATGTTTTCATTATTTATGCATAATATATAAAATTTTATAATAATATGTAGTTTTAATTAATTTGTGAATTAAAAAACTAAAAAGGGGAAATCTAGTAAATTTCTCCTATATTTCATGTCGCCAGAGTAGAAAATGACGATATTTCGGTATGTCGGTGAAATTTAAAACCGTGGTCCATAGAATGATGCTAGATTGTTAGACCCAACTCACTCCGCAGGGAGAGGATTAATTGTCCCTTTTTTCATACACATCCCATAGATATTGTGAGATAATACTATTGATTTTCCTTCTGCTTTGGTTGGCATCTCATTTACTGATTATTATATGGGCCAAAGGCTTTGATTTGAGGACTAAGAATTGACCATATCCTCTTAAAAAATAATTACAGAATTTGAATCTAACCATGAGCAAATCAGCAGTAAGAAAAATTGTTGGAAGAGAAACTACCTTTCTGTTCAGGTGTCCAAACCAAAGGAGGGCTGTCAATGAGCTCTGCTAGCTTGGCTCAGGCTTGGGCTCTGCTCACATGAGCCGAGCTAGAGCTCATGTTAGGCTCATAAGTGGAGCCTGATCTTGAAAAAAAAAATCATTTTAAAATGTGCTTGAACCGAGCTTGGGTGTGGCTTGGATTGTTTAAATCTTGGCTCGGTTACTTTATTAAAATATATGTATTTTTTTTATTATGAAGAAAAGTAACATAATAATGTTATTGAGTTTGGAAAACGATATATTATAATTTATAGATTTTTTAATTTGTTTTTAAATTTATATATTCTAACTCATGGAATTCATACATTTCTAATTGCTCATGTGGTCCAATGACATTATTGGTCTAGTCGAGCTCTTATGAGCGGAACCTGAGCCCAAAACTTTTTTTTTTTGGAAGTTAAAGTAAAGGGGTGCAACACGAGAAAATTAATATCTGTTAATGTTGGAGATGCAGGGGATCGAACCTCGTAAAGCTTATTAGCGAGCTTTAGTCGAGCCTAAGCCCTACTCAAGGTTCATGAGCCTGAGCTGAGTTGGGCAAAACTTGGCTCATTTACAGCCCTAAACCACACGGTCTTCGGACTGTCAAGGAACATATCCTTTTCCTGTTACCCATTTTCAGCTCTCCTATTTAATGTATTCCTCATAAACCTTCATTACACCCCCTCCAAACACCCACCCATTGGAATTTGTGGTGCTTTCATTGACATTTGGATGATCTTGATTGTTTGTTAAAATTGTATTTATTTCTTTTTGGTTTAATGGTTTTTTTTTTTTTTTTTAGTTGATGATGATGGAAATTGATTCTGTGTTATTAACTGCCTTCAGGCATTGAGGAGTTGAAGTTTGCAGTTGCTGACCCTGACTGGTCTGAGAAACAAGAAAAAATCATATCACTGAATGCCAGATACGAGGCTGTTTGGAATATTGTGCTTGAGTGAGTTCTTTGAATTGTCTCAGATTACAATTATGATTATTTTTTGTGCGCTTTCATGTGGATTAGGGTTTTAAACTCCGACTTTGATGTAAACATTGTTCCTTACAAAGAGAACAACAACTTTTACTTTTTTTTTTCCTCTGAAGTGAACTTTGTTCCCTCTGGAATTGATTCACGAAAGTTTCTAGAGGTCAATGGAAGTTATGTACAACAATAGATGTTTATGGTAGTTTAAAAAGATGATGGATGAAATTGTATAAATTAATAAAATAAACACCAACCTAAACTAAGAGCTCAGCATATTAAAAGTATGTAAATTGGAAAATATGCGATTAATAGTAAGTGATGAACGCTATCAAACATGTCTGGAACTCAAAGCTAGTAGGAATCATCATTTGCATGTTTAATTGACTTATATTGTTGGTAATGCAACAACAATGGTTCAAGGTGCTGTCTACACGGATTTTTGAAGTATCATAACCCTGAAAAATTGTTTTTTTCCTTCAATTCATTGATCAGTGGAAGAAAAGTTATTTTCCCTTGATTTGACCCAAATTGAGTAATCTGTTTGAATGAATGACCAACATATTAAGCATATTAGAATCAAGTTGATTGAGTTCCCAAGAGTATTTTAAGCAAACTTATGGACCCTTTGGTCAAAGTGATTTGATTACTTGCATAAAAAAGTCTTACATTTGTTAAATTAAGAAGGCTGCATTTTGTTTGTAGTTGAGGAATTCAAGTGGACTTCGTTTTGGAATCAATGGAAGGGGAGTTGATTCCGTGCGGTTAGTTCAACTTTCTAGGAATTTGTAAACCATACACGTGAGGGCTGAACTGTGCTATATTTTTTTGACTTTGCTCAGCTTGTTGGAGACTTGGAGCCTACTTGTTGATGTTTGAATCAATTTATAAGCAGTGCTTTTGGTTGATACATTTGCATGTGTGGGGTTGTTTTTGTGAAGTATATTTAATTGTCAGTAATGTGAGTAGGATTCCTGCGTTTGTGCTTGTTGTTTAATAAAGGCTTGAATGAAATGTCTTTGGAACCTGAGTTAATACTATACAAAGCATACAAATAAGAAATGTATGGACAGAAGACATTTTGTTTAATGGAGGAAGGTGTAAGCTCCATGATAACTTCATTGCCCTTCGTGATGCTTCCTTATCCTTGACCCATGGTTCAAAATATCGTATCGAGGTGGCGTATCGGTCGGCCCGAAAACGGATACGTATCGAGTATCGACACGGA
>JAUPMG010179071.1:0-10428 GCA_031762675.1 Pachysandra terminalis
AGGATAACCATTTTGTGTCCTTTCTGGACAGAAATGCCCTTCTCAGAGGCATCTCTGGTTTTGCTTTCTTCTTAGAGGGAGAGAGAGACGAGGAAGGAGAGGTAAAGGACGCTAAGAAAGTGAGAGAACAAACACCAAAACAAAATAGAAAAAAATTAAATAAATAAAAACAGAAACAATTTCTAAATTTGAAATTACGCATTTATCCCATTGTTTGTTTGACGCGGTCTTAGCTACTTTGAAAAGGTTTGTCTGTGTTTGGGGACAATAATCAATAGAAATCGGATACTAAATTACTTATTTACCCCCTCAATTGCCCTTGTCGTTGTAAAATTATTCCTGGTCTTTTCCTTTATTTATTGAGGGCCGGGGTGGACCTTAGCAATAGATGAAATTACATTTTCGGCCTTACTTCATGGAAGAAATCTCCTTTTAATCCTTAGTGGTTTGGTTTCTCAACAACCATTTCTTGTTTATAATTTGAAGATAACAAATTAGAACTTTTTTGCAAAAAAAATTAGAAAGAAACACTAAAATCACATAAACATTAGAGAAAATAAAATATTAGTAAAAGAGTTAGAATGTACAATTGTTTTTTGAATATTTGTCTTCCTAAACTACCCTTCATCTAAACTCATTGTGAAAAAAAAAAAAAACAGTCAGTCTCTCTCTCTGAGATGGACGATTCTCATGGATGAAGAATATATCTCATCCCTTCCTCTTCCGACTGAGCACATCGTCATATGCTTATTACTTCGCCTATCATCTTTGTTGCAATCCTAATCGAAGTGCCACCACAAGCTACATTCATTTGAAGGTCTATTCTTTGATTTGATTCTAGTTTTCATCATTTCCTGTTATTTTTTTTTTTAGTTTTTCATTCTAGAGTTTGTTGATTTGATTCTAAGATTTTCATTCTTCTTTATTTTCTTTTTTGTTTGATTTTCTAGTCTTAAAAAACTTCATCAACCTTTCAAATCCCATTGTTCAAATGTTGTTGAGGATACTTCTAGACACGCTGAAAATCGTGCCTTAAGGTTGCACAATCGTCCTGTAGTCTATGGCATAGCAATTCATCAGCAAACACTCAAGTTTTACCTAATAGATAAGACCATAAGCAACCATTAAATCATCTCCAATCGTTCCTTATAAATTTTCACATATTTGGGGGTAAGTTTGATTAAAACTCAAATTTGGGAAAGAGTTCTCCAATTATCCCCGCTAAAAATTTTCTCAAATCTTTTTAAAAATTCTAATTTTATCTCAAAAGTCCCTTTTAATGAATTATTCCCTCCAAATTTTATTTTCTCTACTTTTTTCCCACTACTTTTTCCATCCAAAATTTTTTTCCCTCTCAATTTTTTATTTTCTCTCAAATTCTTGAAAAGTCAAATTTTGCCTCCAATTTTAATTTTTCCCTAAATTATATTTCAACTATTTTTCCTATAAATTGAGCCCTCTCATGTATCTCATTCATCACTAACCATTCTTGTTCATCTTCTTCTTCTTCACTTCATCTACTTCCTTCAAACCACTCCCCACATCTGTACCTTCTCAAAGCCCCATCAATTCCTCACTCGCCTGAACCCATCATCCCCAAGTCTAAAGCACCACTTAAACCCTGTTTTCTACTCAGTCTTCCTACAAATCAAACCAATACCTTATCCCACTACATTCCTCTCTAACCTCTCTTTACCAGAATCCAAACCACTTGTAAAACCCCCCATTAAAACCATCTCCATCAACCTGAAACTCCACCATTACTCACAATCACCTTTGTCCTCACCCGAGCATCACCATCGTCCACACCTGAAAACCCAGCTCCGTATTCAAATCCTCACCCAATTGAAATGAAGCCTTTAAAAATGGCTTTGGTTACTTCTCTTTTATCATCATCATCTTCTTCTTCTTCTTCCGATGGCGATGAAAAAATAACATCACTTGTGGCTTTTTATTAGACGAACCATAATGCAATGCTGGAAATCTTAAGAAAAGAGGCAGAACAATGCAACAAACACGGTGGTTCTACTTCAGAATGTAGATGCATCTGTCACGAAAGAAGAAAGGGTCACGATCGATTGTTCGCTGATTATTTTGCCAAAAATCCAGCTTATCTGCTTTTAACGTTTCGGAGATGCTTTCGAATGACGTGTGGTTTATTTGTACGTATTCTTAATCCTATTGAAGCACATAATCTTTATGTTGTTCAAAAAATGGATGCATGCCAGGTTATTGGATTATCCCCCTTCAAAAGATGACATCATCAATTAGAATGCTTGCATACGGAATGACGACAGATATAGTGAATAATTACGTGCGAATTGGGGAAAGTACCATAATATCAGGTTTAAAACATTTTTGTCGATCAGTTATCGAAATTTTCGGAGCTAAGTACCTCATATCTCCAACGGAAGATGATATTATTGGCTGTTGAGGAGGCTTGTGGATTTCCTGGAATGTTGGGAAGCTTGGATTGCATGCATTGGCAGTGGAAGAATTGCCCAAAAGCATGGCAAGGTCAGTATAGCGAGCATGTCAAAAACACCTGCTATAATTCTTGAAGTTGTATCCTCCTATGATTTATAGATTTGGCATGCCTTTTTTTGGTATGCTAGAATCCCACAATGATCTCAATGTCTTGGATCGTTCTCATCTATTTTCTGATGTCACCCAAGGGAGATCCCCCCAAATAATTTCTCTGTTAATTGGCAACATTGGTTTAGACAATTTCTTCTCCTTAAGGAGCAAAAAAGCAACATTTCGCTATGATGCAAGAGTCAACGAGAAAGGATGTGGAGCGGGCATTTTGGGTTCTCCAATCTCGATTTGCAATTGTACGTGGACCAGCATGGCTTTGGAATGTCGAAACACTTGAGGATATAATGAAGACATGCACTATTTTGCATAATATGATCGTTGAAGATGAAAGAGATCTATTCTGATTTTGATTATGACACATCAGAAGAACACTCAGAAGTAATAGTTTCACGAGAGCAAAAAACTAATTTTGAATCATTTATATCTTGTTATATAAGGATTAGAGATTCCGATGCCCATCTCGCTCTCCGCAATGATTTATCTCGCTCTCCGCAATGATTTAGTTGAGCATTTGTGGCAACATCATGAAATATGTAGCTTTTTATAATTTGTAAGATGTAACTTTTAAAGGCTTTTAATGTAGTACGAATGTAACTTTTAAATGTTTTTTTTTAATTTAGTAAGGATTTAACTTTTGAATTTAGTAGAGATGTCACTTTTGAAGTTAGTCGATGTTACTTTTAAATTTAGTAGAGGTTAATTTTGTAGGGAAAAAATGATTGCATTTTTATAATTGTCAGCATTTCATTCATTAAAAGAAACGACATATTACATTCATTAAAAATGATAAATATTACATTTGGAAAAAACAATAAAAGAAATTTCTATAGATCTACTATTTAAAATCTAGCATCTCTTGTCCGAGCAATGATACGTTGTTGAAGTTCCTCATAATACAATCTTTGCATAGGAGTTAAATTGGTCATGTCCATTGACATGATTTTATGATCCTCCTTTCTTTGTTCTCTCTCATTAATGTGTTCGAACATTTGTAAAGTTGTCTCCCTAGTCTCAGCTTTTTTTTTACGATCAACAGCTTTCATTTGCTCTTTGTCAATTTGACGAGAAGACATACCCGTTAATACTTCAACAACTTTAGCAATGGTGGATGTCATAGCTTCATATCTAGTGTCATGAATCATCTTCTTTTTTTATGATTCTTTCACAGCTTTAATACCGATTGGTCATTTTGATCTCTCATCAGAAGAAGGATGTTGATCGAATTCTATATCATCGAGTGATATCAGAGTACCAGGATTACTCGAGAGAGTTGAAGGTGATGAAGTGTGGACTGTAGGTTTCTTGAAGCTTGATCCAACTTCATTCCACTTACAACTATAGCACAATATTTTCTAGCATGTATTAAATGTGAAATGCTTTTTTTGAATAGCATGATACATGCGTTTAGCGTCACCGAGCTGAAAAAATAATTATATATATATATATATATATATGTATGTATGTATGTACATCTAAAACTACAACTGTAAATAATTTGTTGCGATAAATACCTTGTTTGCTTCTCTGAGTCTACTTTGTTGTTTCATTTCTACTTGCTCAAGAAAACTAGCTAATTTATTGACCGCCTTTTGAATAATAGTCCACCGATGAGTTAAAAAATTATTATTCTCCCTAACTGAACATTTGGTTGAGTATAGAAATAACAACGAACACGATACCAAAACGTATTAATACCTTGATTATTTCCTATAACTGGATCTTGAGAGACTGTCAACCAAGATTTACATAGTGCTTCATCTTCCAACATATTGAACGACTTACCACGTTGTTTAAGATTATTTTGACTAATAATTCGTACTTCGTGAGTTTCTTCTAAGTTATAAAATTCTCAAAATTTTGTGAATTATCAATTTTTTATGATAAAAACTCCTTATCAAGTGTGGCTTAAATATTCCCTCTTTCTCTTGCCTTATCTATCTGCATCAACAACAACCAAGTTCAAGAATTGTTGGAAAGTGAGTTATGCAAAGGAAAAGAACTAAAATACTGATGAAAGATTTTTTTTTACAGAATAGGAATACTAGTAACAACTATGTTCAGGAAGAGTTGGCAATTTTCAACCCAACCCGTAAATAAACGGGTTGGGTTTGGGTTAACCCCTCTGACCTGATGGGTTAATACCCCATATCAACCCGACCGAATCGGCCCAATTGCCATCTCTATGTTCAGAGTTATTTCAAACATTAGATACAAAGACAACTGATACTAAAATACCAAGGTCAATCAGTTAGGGTGAGAAAACATAGAAGAGAGACTTAATTAAAAAATAAGTAAAACTAAATTGTATTCATATAAAATTCAGAAATTGTTTTATCCCATTATAGTGGATGAAAATCCATTTCCTAAAAGCATATTTCACCTGATCAGTCCTCGTGTTTGGGTGGTTCGCTGTCGCCGCCGGGGAAGGTGGGTTGTAGTGACCCTAACATGTCAATAAAATATATTAATTAATTAGGGATTAATTAAACAAGATGATTAATGAGGATGGATTAATAGTGATGTTGTAAGAATTTATTAGTAATTTTACAGTAATTATTAATGTGGTTTAATAGGCTTATTGGACCATAGGAGTGTAATTTAAAGATAAATATTCAATTTGGGGTCATAATGTAATTACCAAAACGTTTGGGCTAGGTTGGTAATTGAATTTCATTATCTCTGTTCAAACGCACTAGCTGTGTGTTGAACCGGTCTTTGTATCGTGGCCATGCACGTGGGATAGAGGGGAGAGAAGTTAGAGAGTTAGCTCCCTATACCTCTATCCTCCCATACTTAGGATGCTGGAGTGAGAAAGATTGAGAGTTGTATTTAGAGACTGAGAGAGAGAGAGAGAGAGAGAGAGAGAGAGAACATCAACCCTAGTTGTCCATTACTGGTAGAGAAGGAAGAGAGGAAGAAGAAGGGAGACTAGGGATTAGCAGTTCAAATCGTTAGATCACTATAAGTTCTTTACTCTATATAATTCGATTGGAATAACATGTGGACCTAGTTTTGTTTGAATGCATGATTGTAAGTAACTTATCCGGTCTATATCTTTATTGTTATAAGTGATGCAACAATTAGATTTTACTGTAGAAACATGATGTCTGGTTTAGCATGTTCGGTCTTGTTTTCTGGAAACTATGATATGAACTATGAGAATTTATTCTACATGTATTTAGTTAATGAGGATCTAGTGATTTTAATATAGAATTGCTTGCAATTTGATCGAATCATGTGGTTTAGTTTTTCATAGTTTTCATGATCAGATTTTGTTCCAAAAGTTATACCAGAAATATCATGAGATTTATGTCGTACTTGTGTTAGTCTTTATGATGTTGGCAACAAAGATAAGTTGATTGTTTAGGTGGGAATTAAACCTAGAAATCCTCTCATAGTTCTGTGAGAAACCTTGGTGAATAGAAACCATAAAACAGAGACTTAGATTGACATTCATGTTTGTATTTTTGGGATTGAGCGCAACCTCATGAGATCGAGCGCAACCTCATGCGATCGAGCACAACATTCTGGGATCAAGCGCAACAGACCACAGTGCCACATACCAATAGGCAATTAGTGCAGCATTAGTACTCAGTCAGCCTGTGTTTCCAGACAACGCCTTATTTACCTGAACATTATTTAAGTAAATGTCAACGTATTTTTATCCTCCATTTAGTTAAGATATTACATGTAAATAAGCAAACACCCCATATTTGGATTCAATAAAAACACTTTCAGACCCTAATTCTGACCGAGTAAAAGTCAACTGTCCGATTTTAGTAGGAGATTCCAGTTTTTCAGGATTTTTGTCAAAACCCTAAAATTCGAGTATGGGTATTATTAGATCACCTTTGAGGCCCTTGATTTTTGTATAACTTGATTATATCATAAATTGGTTGGATACCAAAAGTCTGGTAAGAAAAAGATTCATATTCTAGGCCTTAAAAATAAATTAGGGAAAAGTCAACATTTTCAGACTTAGTCAAATCTGGGATAAGTCCTATAACCGTGGGTAAAAATTGTATCTTGAAAACATATGTAGCATTTAAGATAAGGTGTATAACGTGGTGAGAATGAATGGGAAATGTTATGTGATGATTAGGCGAGATATTCCCCACTTGTTGGAAAACGCGGAGCGACCTAAGTATTGACATTAATGAGTGATAACGCGATATTGTAGGGATCTAAGAAGGGTTATTAGGCTATAAACTACCGTACTAATTGACCTTAGACTTGACCACGGATTAGGGTTATGACTCTTAAGTGTTTGATAATTGAATGATTAGACTATTGTTATGCTATGTTGCATATGATTGATTGAAATATATTGATACTTGTGGAGATGATGCTTGTTGATGTGTCAATAATATTATTAACCACTCACAATAGGACGAATCCTTATAGAATAGGGCTATTTTGAGAGTGTTGAACCTCAAGGACTGAATGGGTTTAAAGATTGTTAATTTACCAGATTATTTTTAAATTAATTAAACAAAGAAAAGGAATTTGTGAATTTAATTCTAAAAACTAAATTAAACTAAATTAAAATAATCTAAATTAATAGGATAAAAAGGTGAAAATATTGATGATCCCTCTAACCTAATGAATATGGTTAATCTCATGAATTCAGGAAATTAGTTTGATGTTGATAACAGACTTGTGTGGCTACAAGCACATAACGTCCCAAAAAAGTATCATGCTAAGAATAAGCATAGCCTATCTTTCGATTTCTTTAGGCATAAGCTATCAAACTCTTAAGCATGATTCACACTATCATATGGGATAAGTATAACCCATCTTCGGTTGGTACGGCCTGTCTACCTACACTAACTAATCTACTTGTTGTACAACCCGTCTTCCCTAGGCATGGTCTATCAAATCCTATCATACTCATCATGTCAATAAGCACGGTTGCATAATCAGTATTCCTATAATCACAAAAAATAAGAATACTTAGGGTTTAATCCTAACAAAACATTGTCTGGCTATGTTTTATTAACATTAATTAAAAACTTTAAATCCAATTAATAATAACCCTCCTAATCATGCAACTATCAAACAATCAAAGTAAAGACTTAAAAATCAAGAGATCAATACCATAAACAAAAAGGAAAGAGTTTACATCAATACTCCACTGGAAGTTTAGCTACTTATGGATGGCTGGCCTGGGCTTCCCACGGCTGTGTAGAAGTCCACCTCCAAAATAAAGCATATGCTCCTTGCTTCTTCTCACAAAAACGCAGAAAACTAGAATAATCCAAAAACTAATTCCTACGCTAATTAAAATCTCAATTATCTCCTTCTTCTTTTTTTCTAAACGAAATTGAAAGTCCATATATATATATATATATAGAAATCCAAAAAGTATTGGAACTCTAATCCTGCAAGTACTCTCTCCCAAAGAAAACTCCAAATCTCGGCTTTATTTTCAGACTACCCAGAACAGCCCCCTTGCGACTCGATTTTGACCTAGAAAAAATTGGAATTGAAATGTGTCTATTAGATACAAAGTTGTATAAATTCTTTTTATCTTTCCAACGGGACACAAATTACCTCAATCGGAATTCAATTGAATGAGTTATGGCCAAAATACGAAAATATGCTTTGTGTTGTATTTGATGGATAACATGCGCTCGATCATAAATTATTGTGATCGATCGCACAGTGCAATTCTGGGCTGATCTTTGACTTGGTATTTTGGGCTTCTCTTGGGCTTTCTCCGTGGGCTTCAAAGTGTAATTGGCATGGATTTTGGGCTTTGATCATCTCCTCTAACGAACCTTGAAGCTTGATCTAATTGAGGCTTTACTTGACATGATTTAGGCCCATATTCTCCTCTTCATCACCAACCCTGCAAAACAAGATAGATGCATTAATTCATTCACATAAATATATCTCTAAGACTAATAAGCATCAGTAATAAGTCCAAAAGTGCAAGTATTGCACACTTATCACTTGTGATGGTATCTAGCAGATTGTTCGTGTGTATGGGCGCACGGGCAGCTGCTGAAGGATATTATCACTGGTGATCCAATTGATTGTGGAAAGGGTTCCTGTGATGGTATCCCAAGGATTACTCGTGTGTATGAGCGCACAGGTGGCTTCTAAAGGAAGTTATCACTGTAAATTCTATTGGTTCTTTGATGACTAGTCGGGCTAACTAGGCAACGAAGGAGGAGACATATGGTCTCTTTGATTATGGTTAACTGACATTGGGTGTTAATTCCCTAAAAAGGTATGGTAAACTGTCATTGGGTATTCAATTCCCTAAAAGGTTATGGTCAACTATCCTTGGGTGTTTAATTCCCTAAAAGGTTATGGGTAGCCGCCCTTGGATGTACATTCCCTAAAAAGGTTATAAACAGCTACGGGAATTGAGCCCGGGTAGGTTGAAAGTCCTACAAAACCGTGTTGTACACGTGAGAGTTAAGCTTGAGATTGTGATGGTGATTATGATGTGATCGGCATATGCTAGCAGTACCAAGTACGTGATACTTGGCACCGACTGATCACCGGCTAGGAACTCGCATTAGACTTGTATACATAACTAGAAACATGCATTAGACTTGCATGCATACCTTGTGTGTTGTATCATTTTGTCGTGAGCATCCTTGAGCATTGCATCTTGCATGACACTGATATATATGTTTTATTTATTGTTTTCTCGATATGTTTATACGTACATGAATGTGTGATTATACTGTTGATTTAGATAACATGAATTCGCTGCTTTATAATATTGCTATTGCATTGGTATTGAGTGTTAGTCTTATGTTATCCCGTGAGGATGGATGACAGAGTCGGTTCTTACTGGGCATTCCAAGCTCACACAACTTACTCATGTTGCAGGTTGAGGTGACGTAGGAGGTGGACTTGGACTTGGATTGCAGATTTAGTTATTTCCTTATTTTGGATTTGAATTAATGTATTAAGATCAGATTCAATTATGGTTTATTCGTTTATTGAGTTGTAGGCTCTTCTGAAGCGGTATTTGAATTTATTTATAGAAGATTGTTTCTGCACTCTGATTTTGTTACTTGAGTTTTTAGCACTCTCGTAATTGTTGGTGATCCGCTTTCGACGATTGGGAACCCGAAGGTCGCACCTCGTGATCCGTGCCACTCACCTTGGACTTCGGGCACCGGGATTCGGGGTGTGACATGGGTGTTGAAACCGAAGGATTTCTTCCCATTTTCTTTCTCATAAAGAGGAAGTTCTTTTGAAGAAAAAAAAATGAAGCAAAGACAGAAATGGTGTGGGAGAGGAGCTTGGAGCTCTTTTAAATAGAAAAAATCTGAAGCTTACAAACAAAAGAAGAAAGAAATGGTTTGGGAGAGGAGCTTGGAGCTCTTTTAAAAAGAAAAAAATCTAACAGTTACAATAGAGCCGTTGGGCTTAAAAACTCAAGTTCGGGGGTCCCTAAAGTTTTCCCCAAATTTGGGGAAAATTATAGGATTCCCCCAATATAGGATGGATGGGAAAGATTGGAGAGCCCTTTTATTGATTTTTTCCCCAAATTTGAATATGGTGGGGATGAGGAACGATTGGAGATGCTCTAGGGAAGAAATGAAAAGGAAAAGTTAAATGCTTTTCAAGTACCAAAATATAATTCAAGTTCTTCCACAGAAAATTTGGATATTATAATATTTTGATAAGAGATACAGGTCATGAAACATTTAATATTTTCTAGATTATTATGATGGTGAGCATCTGCGTAGTGATGAAAACTTGGAACAGTAAATGAGTTGAGGGTATTTCCCTTTGAAGGTTAAGACTTTTCAAGTACTCTCTCTCTCTCTCTCTCTCTCTCTCTCTCTCTCTCTCTCACAC
>JAUPMG010179092.1:0-10428 GCA_031762675.1 Pachysandra terminalis
GGAGATGTGTAACAGTTGGGGGTGGAAGAGAATAAAGAGGGGAAGGCGTAGGAGTTCAATACTGTGGAACTTATGTCCTGCAGTTATAACATGATCGATATGGTGTGAAAGAAACCGAAGAACATTTCAAGGCAATGAAACCGAGTTCCAAAGTATGGTTGACAGAGCTGTATCACTGCTATTTCCGTGGGCATCGAATTTCATTGAATTTAGGGGTACTTCGTTCGCAGAATTTGATTATAGATGGGGGGTTATTTTGAGATTAAGACAGGTGAGTATAGGAGATGGAGCTGAGGGAGCACATATCTGTTTACATAATTTTCTGGTTTTGCTTAGAGTGGTTTAGTTCTGTACTGTTATAGTCCTTTGGACATATTAATAAAATTTTAATTACTGATAAAAAAGAGTCAAAGCATTAATTTAATTACAGTTTTGCCACTAAAAACATCTTTCACAAAAATCTTTTGAACTTGTAAATTTGCATTATTTTGTGCTTCTATCAATGTTATCCATTATTCACTGAAGACAGTACACTCATATGTCACAAAAAGCATCTTTGGACTTGTAAATTTGCATAATTTTGTTCTTCTATCAATGCTATCCATCCACACACTGAACACAGTACTCTTATGTGTCACTAAAAGCATCCTTTTGACTTGTTTCTCTTCTCATATCAATTCTTTCTTTTCACAATTTCTTTTTGTTTCAAGGATCTTATTTAGGAGCTACTTATTGAGTGTATTAGTCAATTTTCTCATTTAGATGGGTTGCAAAAATTTAGTTTCGAATGTTTTGGTAGGCTGTGAAGGAGATATATGAGATAGTTCCGGCTCGAAGATGGGAACAGGGAGAGAATCAGATGAACAAGATAGTGTTTATAGGAAAGTCTCGAATAACTCTTCATTTTGTTTTTACTAGCTTCATTTGGAAAATTATGTGGACATCTTTACTGATTTTCTTTTCAAATCTGTTGCAGGGCGAAATTTGGATGAGGATGTTCTCAGAAATTCTTTCAGAACTAGCACCTTGCCAATTTGGTAAATTCTTTCCCTTAAAAGATTTACATGAAATGTTATAAATCAATGCTATTTAAAGATGAGCTATTCATTATGATTAAACCTATTTTTGAGCAGATCTTGTTCACAAATAAATATCTGGATTCCTTTAAGTAGGTGTCCTATTAACTTTTCTTTCAAGGATTCATCAAAAAAAGTTTTCTTCCAAGGATTTAGTGCCAGAACAAATCAAGGGATTTGTTTTTCTTCTAACTGTATTCCCGTATTTCCTCTGAACATTTCACTGGCTAGATAATTAAACGTATTGTGCAATGTATTTCTTTCAAAACGCAAACATGTTTTCCCTTTTCGATCAAATTTTTGGAGCATACCTTATAGATGTTGCGTTTGACTTTGACAACATGGCATTCAATTTTACTGTTAGGTCAACCCGGGTTAACTCAACTAGGTTAACTCAACTAACAATGTGTTGCAAACCGACAAGCAGAAATCGCAACAAACAAGCATGATTTCGAGAAAAAAGATGATAAATGAGGGAATATTGATAAAGGCCCTGAAGACCAAGCTCTTTTGCACACATTGCTCTAAAAAAGAGCTGAATTCATTAGCAATATTGATGTGCTAAATACTGGACATATTTACCATAGACTTTATTCTCTAAAAGAAAAGATGAGCTTCAAGTGAAAATATGCTAAAGTATTCTCTAATAATGGACTCAAATTGCAAGTTGATTTTGTGGATGGACTCAAATTGTCACTCTCCATCCCATAGTGCATTTGTGGGTGGCAGGGAAATTCTGGATGGTGTTATGATTGCTAATGGATGCATCAATTCTATGATTAAGGTTGGAGATTCAAGATTAGTTTGCAAGTTTGATCTAGAGTAAGCCTATGAATATGTTTTCTGGAGCTTTCTGCTATATGTGTTGAAACACATGGGCTTTGGTGTGAGTGATGAAAATGAATTTGGGCGTGTATATCTTCTGCTTCTACTTCTGTTCTGGTGAATGGAATAAGGTTTTAAATTTTGATTTCGCCAGGGGGCCTGGCGAAATTTTGCCAAATTTCCCCGAAATGGGGAAATATCGCCGAAATATCGCCATGTCGCAAAATAGAAAATAGCGAAATTTCGATTTAAAACCTTGGAAATGAGTATCTACTGATTATCTTCAATCCTCTAGGAGATTGAGAAAGGTGATCTTCTATCACGTTTCTTTTTTGTTGTGGTCACTGAGGCATTTAGTAGATTAATGGAGAGGGAAGCTAGTCATAATCTTTTGGATAGCTTCTCTGTTAGGGATGATGATCTTAGAGTCTTTCACCTCAAGTCTGCTAAGAATATCATTATATTCTGTGGAGCGTCGCATTTGCAGTTGAGAATTGTCAGGTGCATTTTTTGTTTTTTCTGAAGCATTTCTAGTCTGAAAAATCAATTTGGCTAAGAGCAAGATCTTTAAGGTAGGGAACGTGGTGAATCTGGATCAATTGTGCATTAACTTGGCCTGTAAGTGGGTGATTTTGTGACGATGCATCTGTTAGTCCTTCACGGGGAGAACTACAAGAATACCTCTGCTTGGGAAGTGTAATTCTAGAGAGGATGGTAAAGAATTTAGCAACTTTGAAGTGTCAAAATCTGTTTAAGGGAGGTAAGATGATTTTTATTAGAAGCTCCTTGGCCGACCTTCCCACTATGATGGTATTGAAGATCCTTCTTTTGGTTGCTAATAGGATTGAGAAGCTTTAAGCTAGACTTCCTATGTGTGGGAAGGGGGATAGTCATCAAGTGGTTCATAGTTATACCAAATAAATTGGATGGGATAAGGTTAATGTACAAAATTTCAATTTAGCTCTCTTAGGGAGGTGGCTAGGGGGAGGGAACGAGGGAGGGAGGGAGCTAGGGAAAGAGGAAGAGAGGGAGGGAAGGAGGGAAAGTGTTGGGACAGTTTGGAAAGGTGTTTGTGTGAACTTTTAAGACATGTGGTATGGTGATATTCCATTGGTGTATAGGAAGTGGTCATAATTGCATTGTTGTGATGCGCAAGATAAAGGTAGAATCATTAGTTGACCTTTTAATCCATTGCGAGTTGGCTTATTGCATTTGATCTTTTTTAGGTTTCTTCGGTGATGCCTGGAGATATTGAGGCATTTTTTCATGTTGGGGGTTGGAATAGAGCATTATTACAATCAGAAGTACTTGAAATAACAAATGATTGAACAGTTTGCCCCTCATTTTCTTAGGTCTTGATTTAATCTAATATTTGATAATTATCACTTTCTTTTCATGATTACAAGTTGACATGTTTTGTTTTGAAAAACACCTAACTCTATTCTTTGCCTTTGTTTGAAACTTTGAATTTTATATCTCTTTCTCAATATTTTTCATTGCTAAACACTTCATCCATCTTTTCCTTTTTTCCCTTATATGATTATATTCTGTTTTCTGCTGCAAGCCAACCTTCCATTGGGGTACCATTTAGTGAACTAAAGAAAGTTAATCAATACAACATGGACTGGGCTTGTATTCGACATTGCATGAAAGATATAACAATACATAAGATAATTGGCAGAGTTCATACTGTAAACTAAAATGGAATCTCAGTTTTTATTTGACAATAAAGTGAAAAAAAGAAAAACTTAACTTGGACTGAGATTTCTCAAGTTTCAGCAAACCCACTTATAATTCGATTAAAAGCATCTCAAATATTTGTTTTTCTCCAATCATTTATGACAAACATAAAATCGACTCTCGTTGCAAAGTTTCACAAGATTTGGACAAGAATGAGGTGTTCTTGGTCAAAACAGTGGTATTTGTCACTCCGAAACCCTTTGAAAGATAAATTGTAATGTATCACTACATATTAGGTATCACTGAAGCACATCACCCTGATATGTATAACTAATACCAATAGAACTTAGCTGATACAGACTGACACACAATACGTATAAACCGAGTTAAATCATTTTTGTAAAATACTAGTACTCAGTTGAAACATCAGTTCGGTCCCTCTTGATATTAGTATGTGTTGGCCGATACATACCAGTTTCAGCTGAAACTACCATGTGTACATATAGCGAACTTTATAAACAATGAAATTTTAGTGATATTTGACCCTTGGACCAAAATAAAAATTCAAAAGCTTTCTATTATTTTTTTCTTACAGTACAGACACTTCTCTTCTTTTCAGTGTTTTTGTCTTTTTTATGTCTCTACTTTTATGGGATTAAAAAATTTAATTTCGAAAAATTTCCACAATTTCTTCCTGAGTAGTTTACTGAATTTTCAATTGAAATTATAAGTTGATGACTTCAATGATTGAACCGATTGAATTGACTTGGATGGGTCTTGATGAACCAGATGTGTTTGGAATTATTGTAATGAAAGGAACATTGTTGTCAGAACCAAGTGAAGCATGGAATTACATGCTCCTACCAATCAAATCGGCATTGTGTGTAACACTAAATTGGAAGCTTTGCCAATGGCTGCTTGATTTTTAGTCACCCTTGTTCCATCATTTTCAGTCATTGTGTGAGCATAGTCAGGTTGCTAGTTTCTGCCTTTCCGTATGTTTGAATTTTTGGCAAGTCATAGAATTTCGTGGTTCCTTAGGTTATGAGATAACTGGAAAGATAGCATAGAAAGCTAACCATATATCTAATTTCCTTCTTAAATTTCAACCATCTGATGAAATTAACCGTTATTTAAGTAATTTTCTTTTTCAATACTCGGAGAAGATTTGGAAGCCTAGATTTTGTCTTCATATTTGTAAATATGAAAATCCCTAAAGTATATCTTCAGATGGTAACTTCTTAGCTCAGTGTAGTCAAATTGTTGTCTTAGTTGCCATCTAGGTGACCTCTGTGCCTGGCCAACACGACCAAGACTTTATAATGGCCTGGTCAAGGCGACGGTAGTGAAATGGTTTCGTAGGCAAGCCAGGCGATACTTTGGGGGTGAAGTGCTAGGTTCTAAAGGTGTTTGCTTTGTTTATTCTATTGTACTAAGTTTATATTACCTATATTTTCATAAGATACTTTATGTTACATTTGTTATATTTTTGTGTCATAACTGGGAGTTAAGTTAATTGAATGGGCCTAACTAAGGTGTAAAGTTTCTAAATGCAGAGCAGGTGCTGATGACTTGGATGGAAAAGACGTAAATTGTAGGAAGATCAATTTGTGAAGAACCATATTGATGGGAGAAGCACAATAGACACAAAGCAACCATCATTTTGATGGGAGGAGCACAATAGACACATCTTTGAAGGAAAGGTGAGTAAAATTTCTCAAGTAAAGGAATTTGTCCTTTGAACTTTATACCATTGGTTTAGTCTTATTGAATTTTCATGGGAGAATGCTTTGTTTATGCACTAGCTTATTGTTGTAGCCTTTCTTTTTGACTTTCACATATTACAGACTTTGTAAACTTGGTCTTTACCTTGTTGTTTCCGGTTTCTTTTAATTGAATTCTTCTTTATCCATGAAAAAGATGACAATGATATTTATGTTTGTGGTTCTGGTCTTAGATACATAATCATATGGCATTTAGTAGCGAAATTGTTTTCTTTCATTCTAAATTTTGGCATATTATGGCGTTATTAAGTTTTGCTCTTTATTTCTCATTTTCAATTGCCTCAATTTTATATGTGAATATCGGTTTAGAAAAACTACTTACTAACTTGTTTTATTGCTTTATCTTATATTTTAAATGTTGCTAGTGATAGTTACACCACCCGTCTCTGGGGAACATTTTGAGAAAATGTTTTTGTTTTGATAGAATTTTTTTCAGTTAAAGCTCTGTTTGTTTCACCGGAATTTAGAGGAAAAAACATATTTTTCAGGATTTGAAAATTTTCCAACATGTTTGTTTCAAAGGAAAATATAAAAATCTAGAAAAATATTTTAATGAATTTTAAAAAATTCTGGAAAACAACTTCTGGAAAATGTGAAATTTGATTCTTTCTCATCTGATTCTCACGAACAACGATGATATCTCTCGTCTATCACCGACTCTCTCTCTCTCTCTCTCTCTCTCTCTCTTCCGCAATAACACGCCTCTTTCCAATCATTGTTCTGTCTTTCTCACGCTCTCCCCATCTTTCCATAATAATCTCTCTCTCTAAAGCCATTGCTCTCTGATAATTGCCCTTGCCCATGCCAATTAATGATTTTGAATTCTGTTTTTCTTTCAAACAACAAAAAAAACACGAAAGGAAAATAATTTCTGTTATATTATTTATTTTTTTTAATTTTAGTTTTTTTTTTCTTTTCTAGCTTTTCTACCAAAATAAAAAGAGCCTAAAAGAAATTTTGGAGGAAAATTGTGAAAAATTTTCAATTCTGTTAATATGACTTAAGGACTTAGGCTCCGTTTGTTTCAATGTAAAATAGGATACAACAAAACTTTTCAACGGAAAATGTATTTTCTGAGTGTTTATTTCAATGTAAAACTATATGCATATGTATTTCATTTTCTAAAAAATGAAGCAATTTTCTGGAAAAAGACGTACCTTTAAAAATTTTGCATGTCATTTTTCAGAAAATCAAGATTGACTGCAGTCAACACTATTGAAATTCTTTCTTCTCATTTTGTTTTATTAAAGCCATCACTAATATATGTAACCACCTCCACCACCATTAATGGTGGCACATTGTCACTTACAACATTTTCATCACCATCATATTATCGTTGTCACAATCACTTTTAGCAATGGTGCACCACCATTACCACCACCAACTTAAGTGGTTGGATCACCACCATCTCACCACTTTTGGTGGTGGCATACCATTATCTACAACATGAATATCACGTGTAACAATGGTACTACTACCATATCATCACTGTCACCGCTATCATTTCTAGCGATAACGTCAGCATCATCTCCATCATCTTTGGTGCTGGCTCCACCACCACCACCTTTAATGGTGGCACACTGTCACTTACAACATGTTGGTCACCACCATATTATCGTTGTCACCATCACTTCTAGCCACGGTGCACCACCGCTACCACCAATTCTAGTGGTTGCATCACCACCACCACTTTTGGTGGTGACATACCATTATTTATAACATGAATATCACGTATAACAATGATACTACTATCATATCATCACTGCCACCGCTATCATTTCAAACGATAACGTTGTATATACATGAAATATGGAAGTAGGAATGCCCTTGGGAGAAAGCGACGCGTGTCAAGATCTTTGCTTGCACTCATGTCGTCTAAATTACAAGACTCGCCGTCATGAGCACGTCGGCATCTAAAATGCCCATGACAACCAAAATGAAGGACTCATCGTCATGAGCACCTCGGCATCTCAAATACTCATGATGACCAGAATGAAAGACTCATCGTTATGAGCACCCTAGCACCTCAAAGCGCCTATGACGACTAGAATGAAAGACTCATTGTCATGAGAAACTCAGCACCTCAAAGCGTCGTTGACGACCAGAATGAAAACTCATCGTCGTGAGCACCTCAACACCTCAAATGCTCATGACGACCAGAATGATAGACTCATCGGCACAAGCACCTTAGCACCTCAAATGTTCATGACGACCAGAATGAAAAACTCATCGTCATGAGCACCTCAGCATCTCAAATGCTCATGACGACCAGATTGTAAGGTTCATCGTCACGGGTACCTCAGTACCCGAAATGCTCATGACGCCTAGATTGAAAAACTCTCATCGACATCAACACCAAAAACTCGTCGAACGTATTAAAGATCGAAAACCTCGAGAGCACTTAGACAAAACTCATCGAAAATGCCAAGGTTCAAAAACCTCGAGAGCATTGAGACAAAAAAACTCATCGAAAGTGCTAAGGTTCAAAAACCTCGAGAACACCTAGACAACACTCTTCGAAAATGCTAAAGTTCAAAAACCTCGAGAGCATTGAGACAAAAACTCGTCAAAAGTGCTAAGGTTCGAAAACCTCGAGAGCACCTAGATAAAACTTGTCGAAAATAAACCCCGAGAGCATTGAGACAAAAACTCGTCTAACGTGCTAAGGTTTGAAAACCTCGAGAGCACCTAGACAAAACTCGTCGAAAATGCTAAGGTTCAAAAACCCCGAGAGCATTGAGACAAAAACTCGTCTAACGTGCTAAGGTTTGAAAACCTCGAGAGCACCTAGACAAAACTCGTCGAAAATGCTAAGGTTCAAAAACCTCGAGAGCATTGAGACAAAAACTCGTCGAAAGTGCTAAGGTTCAAAAACCTCGAGAGCACCTAGACAAAATTAGTTGAAAATGCTAAGGTTCAAAAACCTCGAGAGCACACAAAATTAGTCGAAAATGCTAAGGTTTAAAAACCTCGAGAACATTGAGACAAAAACTCGTCGAAAGTGCTAAGGTTCAAAAACCTCGAAAGCACCAAGATAAATCGTCTCGATAGTGCTAAGGTTCCAAAACCTCGAGAGCACCGAGACAAACATTCTCAAAGGTACTAAGGTTTCAAAACCTCGAAAGTATCAAGACTTGATAATCTTAATAGGTTTCAAGATTGACGTAATTCCAGCTACATCTATGATGATAATTGTTGATGCCCGTACCGTGACATTACAGGCATACATACAAAGGGGGAATTATATTTCAACGGAATGGAGGGGTGTGAGGATCACCAGCCCCTTGATATGTCATGGGTCACACATGGTGTCATAGTTTTCGGTGGCAATTGTGTAATTCTTGAACGTAACTTTGGATTGGTCCATGAAAGAGACTGGAATAGTTGTTCATGTTACCCCAGGTTAAAGTCTTAACACCGTTAGATAATTACTAACGGATTCCTAACTACCGTTATCTTTTTCCTAGCTACTATCAATAGTAGCTCATTTCTCAAAAAAAAAAAAAAAAGTACTGGAGAATTTTCTAACGGATTAGGCTCTGACAGCTCTGAAAGTGTGCTCACGAATTTCTAATATCCGGACTACTACTTCCCAAGTTACTTGACTCGGTTCTATCCTTTTAATTCTTCTAAAGACGGGGTACGGTCGATAATCGATTTAGGCTTCCTTCAGTTGGTAATCTTGCTGGTGGTGACTCTTTCACAAAAATACCCTTTACAAACGTCAACACCATCTCCACCACCATTAATGGTAACACCACTATTGTTGGTGCTGACAAAACAACCACCATCACCATTACAACGTGCCAACTATAACGGCGATATTACTACCAGAGCACCATCAAATAAACGACAAAATCCAACTTGAGCTGCCAACCCTTTCGAACCTATCGAGTATTTTAGTGGATTCAGATTGACAAAAACATATGATAGTAAGTTGCAAGTCATTTTCTGTGGTTATTTTCATGCATTACAAACATAAGAAAGTGAAAACTACTGATTTTCACTCTATTTTCTAACTTTCAACTAAATGGCTGAAAAGTTCTAATTTTTCTGAAAACATTTTACATTGTAAACATTTTCTATGTGAAAACGTTTTAGTAAAAACATAGACAGAAATATCTCAAAATATAACAACATAGCTATGCATAATAAAGAACATACATTTAAGGATTTAAGATAGACGCCCATGTAAAATGATATATTAAATTGTGAATTACCATCCATGTGTAGTTAAATTGCATCTAAATGTTACAAGAACAACATAGAAATAGAAACAACGACTTGAAATGTAATATCCAATACAAGCTCACAAGACAAATCACATCCACAAAGTATGAGGTAGTATCATAGTGTTTAAACTTGGTATCGGACCAGGTATCGTCTCGGTCTGATACCGAGTTGGATCGGCTGATCCAAACAATGGCTCGGGAATTAAATAAATTAGAAAAAAAAATAATAATCGTAGATTTATAAGTTTTGAAAACCCTAAAAAAAAAATCAATACATGCTCGCAATAGAAGAAAGAAGAAGTAAGAAGAAGAAGAAAAATTCAATATCAAGTCGCAACAGCCAACAGAAGAAAGAAGAAAGAAGAAGAAAAATTCATTACCAGGTCGCAACAGAAGAAAGAAGAAGAAGAAGAAGAAGAAGAGGAGAAAGCTTCTCTCGATCTCGTCTCAGATCTGCAGGTCGGAGCACGGGTAAGGCGGTCTCTCTCTCTCTGAAACTTCCTCTCTCCCAAGTCTCTCCCTCTTCAAGTCAACTTCTTCTCTCCCAAGCCTCTCCTAGTCTCCATCTCCAAGTCGATCGGTCTGAAAAAGGGTTTTTTTTTTCAAAAGACCGATTTCTCTCTAGAAACTTCTTCTATTTTTATTTTTTATTTTCAAAACGATTTGGACCAGACGATCCAATATGGATTGCCCGATCAGACTCGGCGATTCTGAGTTAGATCGTTCGGATCGGACGATTGGACCGGTTTTTGACCGAGTCAATAAATTTTTAATGTTTTAGGGATCGGCTTGGGATCGTGGCTCGTCCCGAGCCGATCCCGAGTTGGATCG
>JAUPMG010179103.1:0-10428 GCA_031762675.1 Pachysandra terminalis
ATTGGCTAAATTATGCCTATATTAAAATATTGTAAATAAAAAAATAAGTGAATTTATTTCGGCGAAATAAACGAAATCTCGGCCAATTTCGGACATTATTTCGGCCAATCCGGACCGATCCAATTTTTTTTTTCTTTATTTTTAAGGACGATCCAAAACTTGGTCGGACCAGGATCGACCGATCCAATACCGGATCGGGATTGACCCAGACCGGTCCAATCCAAGATCCCGAGAATAAAAACCTTGCTTGGGGAAAAGGTTTCTAGCCTGTTTCACCAACTTAAGCTCCCTTGTGAGACAAGGATTGTTGTGCCATGTGAAGAGATTACAAGGGCGATCCATACCATCTCTCTTCTACGGGATCCTCTAGATAGGCCATGGTTGTCCCATTTCTTGTACCACGTAAGCCACGTAACTATCCTATGTTAGTCCTTTACCATGTGTAGTGCATGCAATTGGACCATGTTGCATATCTGTATGTGCTTGAAATGTGGTACATAAAGAGGGTTGACATGAGGCATGATTCTACGGACCGGTCCGGTCCCAAGCAGCGATACACATCTGTATCATTAGGTTTTGGACCAGAACCGGTCCAGTACAACCGGTCCGTTTTGTTTTTTTTTAATTTGTGGATGGACAGTCCAGATCAATACCGATCTGGACTGATCCAATACCAACCGGTCCCGAGACCGGTACCGCTGGTCCTGCGACCGGTCCGGCCTGATCTAATTTTTTTACTTTAAAATTATGACTGACGATCGAGTACTTTTGTACTAGACTGGACCGGCTGGCACCAGACCGGACCGGCGGTACAGATCGGTACAGGCCAAATCCAGTCCATTCCTATCCCCAAAAACCTTGCATGGAGGCCGGAGGGGCATGTGGACAGAATGGGTCTTGCAAACTCACTACCACGTGTAAAATTTGAGTCATACCAGGTTTCTTTAGCTGCTGCACCTCACCAGCCAACCAATCCTCTTATAATTACATTAAAGATAAACGGACCATCAAAATCTCTAATAAGTCATAAATGCAGGTTGTAACTTTGCTTATTTATTCAAATTGTTTAACCTTAATATGACATATGTCTTGTTTGCTTACCAATGGGGCTGACGTGTGATCATCCAAAGCATAAATATTAACATGTATGGATGTTCACAGTAGGACTATTAGTTTATGAGAATTTTTTTTTTTTTGATAAATAACCATGATATAAATGAGATAAGACAAAATTACAAAAGCTACAGATTGTCCTAGTGCTCAAGCTGAACACAAAAGGCCTGAAAGCACAAAATACAGATTTAGGAAGAGAAAGGAAGAATAAAGGCACACAACAACGGTAGCTGATCACCCATCATAACCATGTAACAGTGCATCACCCATCAAGTCAATGGAGGGAAGACCTGCAAACCAGTCCTCCCTCCCCATGCCTGCCCGAGCTAACCGATCTGCCAAAATGTTCCAAGACCTCGGGATGTGAACAAATGTGACATCAATCAGCAGACCGAAAAATCTAGCCAAACGGACCAAGTGAACCCACCTCCAAGGACATGAGAGTGTCCCCTGCATCCAAGAGATAACAGAAGCAGAATCCCCCTTAATAGTGACCTGAGAGAGACAAAGACCAGAAGCCTCCCTCAAACCAACCAGAAGTGCCAGTAACTCAGCTTTCATGGAGTCTCCAAAGCCAAACGGACCAAAGAATATACGAGAAATATGGCCAACATGATCACGAAAAGCACCTCCAATACCAGACGGGCCCAGGTTCCCAATAGATGAACCATCAAAGTTCATCTTTAAGGAGCTCAAACTAGGCGCCCTCCACTCTGCCACTTCTCAATTGGCCGGAAAGATGACTGCACAATCTCAAACCATCTGGAAGAAATATCAGTCATGGAAATCCCTCTGAAGGAAGAGAGAACCACCATCCATGAGCCCACCGTACTACAAATAGACTCGATAAGAGAAGCGGTGGACCTACGACTATCCTCAAAGATCATGGCATTACGCTCCCTCCACAAAACCCAAAGTGTCGCCATCCAAACCCCCTGATACATGAGCTTGCCCCTCTTTCCTAAACCTGGAAAAACCCACTGAATAAGCAAATCTCTGATGTCCTGAGGCATAACCCAAGCCACCCCAACCTGGAGAAGAAAGAAGGACCAAATTTCTGTAGCTACCCAACAATGAACGAAAAGATGGTCAACCAACTCTCCCATCTTACTACACATAAAGCACATATGTGGGGATAAAGCACAATCTGGCCATCTCCTTTGCAACCGATCGCAGGTGTTGATTTTATGAACGAACGCAGACCACACGAAAGCTTTAACACGAGGAGGAATGAATGGACGACAAATATAATGCATATGGAAACACAAAGGGGAAGAACCAAATCACGTCTAATCTCGAACTCCCTCAGATCACGTTTAAAATCAAGATTCCATACTAATCCAGAAGACGACCACGATAAGATCTCCGAGACTAGAGCCTCCCTCGAGGAGACAACACGAAAAAGACAAGGAAAACGGACTGCAAGAATAGAATCCCCCCACCAAATATCGTGCCAGAACCGTATATGTGACCCATCCTCGAGCCGGAAACATAAATGAGGGACCAGGAGCAGGGCGATACGGAATTTATCTCGCCAAACAGTGATGGAGGAGCATCTGGCAGAGGGGTTACTATCCCAACCATTTTCATGTGAGCCATACTTACTGTGAATAACCTTCCACCACAATGCCTCCCTCTCCCCACAAAACCTCCATAACCATTTCCCCAAAAGAGCCAAGTTCTGAGACGAGATGTTTCCCAAACTGAGACCTCCCTCCTCCTTACACATACACACATCGTCCCATTTTACTAGGTGACATTTCCTAGACCCCTCCCCATTCCAAAGAAAGTCTCTCTGAAGTCTTTCCAAAACTTCTATCACCCAGCGAGGTGCTTTGAAGAAAGACAAATAAAAGACTGGGATGTTGACAAGAGTTGCTTTAATGAGTGTAATACGCCCACCAAAAGACAAATAACCTTTTTTCCACATCACCAACTTCCTATTCACTCTATCAATTACCGGATCCCAGAAACTCACCGACTTCGGATTCCCCCCCAGAGGTAACCCGAGATAACGGATAGGCCAAGACTCTACCCGACACCCAAAAACTGACGGAAAAAGCTCGACACGATCAGGCGCCATGTTAATTAGGGGTGGCAACGGGCCGGGTGACCTGCCCGACCCAATCAGCCCAGCCCTATGTTTAGGTGAGCTTGGGCGAGGTTATGTGGCCCGTAGGGCCGGGCCAGGTCGAGCTTAAATTTAAGGCCCGAAGGGTTTTTCAGGCCGGGCTCGAGTTTGTCATCTCACGTCGGTTGGAGATGAAGCAATCCTCCAACCGATGCAATATAAATAGCGATTTGCAACTTGCAAGTGTGCTAAATTAATCATTGGTGGTCCAATGATTCGAGTTGGTTGATCAGACTGGTTCAACCATTGATTTAAATTATTTAATAATTATAATTTTATTATATTTAAAAAAAATGATAATAACTATTAAGTATGGGCGGGCTAGGGTCTGAAAAATAAGAGCACGGGCGGGATTGGGCAAATATGTTAATCCCAAAGTTCGGGCCGTCATAAGTGTTGTTATATATAGACTGTGGCCCGACCCGAGCCCGGTAAAGCCCGACCCGTTGCCACCTCTAATGTTAATACCAATCAGACTACACTTATCCAGGTTAATCCTTAGACCCAACACCATCTCGAAACATCTAATGATCAACTTTATCCAGAAAGATTGAGATTTGTCGGCCTGAAGGAACATGATAGTATCATCCGCATACTGCAGCTGGGATATTGAGATCTAATCCCTCCCAATCCTAAAACCCTCAATCAAGTGCATCTCCTCGGCCTTAGCCATAAATACACTAAATTCATTCACCACGGGGACAAAGAGGAGGGGAGATAAAGGATCACCCTGCCTCAAACCGCGTGATGACTCGACCTGACCATACCCACTCCCGTTCCACAAAAAGGGGGCGACCACGTTGCTCACACACCCTGTAATCCATCGCCTCCACCTAGCTTTGAGTCCTTTCCAACAAAGAACCTGATCCAAGAACTGCCATTCCCCCTATCATATGCCTTTTCTAGATCTAGTTTGCACACCAACCTCTGTCTCCCGCTCTTCTGCCATTCCTCAACGACTTTGTTTGCTATGAGGGCACTATCAAGAATCTACCTGCCAGCAATAAAGGCACTCTGAGACGATGACACTAACCCTCCAATTACCTCCTTAACACGCACCGCTAAGACCTTAACAATGATTTTGTAAAGGCTGGTCGCCAAACTAATCGGCCGGAAAGCCTCAAATCTCCCTAGCACCTTGCTTTTTAGGGATTAGACCAATGAATGTAGCATTAGTCATCTTATTCACGATCCCATTCACATAAAATTCCTCAAAGACCCCCCCATAAGCTCCAGTTTGACCAAATCCCAACAATCCTGAAAAAATGCAATCGTGAACCCATCAGGGCTAGGGGCTTTGTCCCGATCTAAACTCCAAACGGCATATCTGATCTCTGATTCCTCAAAAGGTCTCTCAAGCCAGCCAGACACATTGCAAGTCAGACAACCTACCACCCCCGAGCTGAGAAATATCAAAACAGAATTCCTGTTCCAAACTATAAAGTTTCTGGTAAAACTCACAAAGATTAGAGACAATAAGATCAGCATCATCGATCAACTCCCCCTCCACTTGGATCCTAGAGATCGTATTGAATTTCACCCTACCAAGAGCCATTTAATGAAAGAATCTAGTGTTTTCATCACCTTCCTTAACCCAGATTGCTCTCGATTTCTGTCTCCAGCTAGTCTCTTCCTGCCTTAAAACCGACTCAAGTTCACTTCTGGCCACCACCCTCTCCTCAGATTCAGACCTCAACAAAGGCCGAGATTATTCTAATCTATCAAGACGCCCAATAGTCGCTATATGGAGACCAAGTTAATGAAAGTTTAATTGACACTTTGGGTACATGACAAGATAATGAGCAAAGCCACGCAAATAGAAACTCGAGAACCCCACCTAAGAACACATGTTGGTACACACATGTAAAAGCGGTGGGACTTAAAGTTGTCAATGCTGTAAGTGTAATCATATTTACACATTGCTAATTTTATTAATTTAAAATTTTCAAAAATGGACTAAGCTTGAAGTCTAGCCACTAAAGGAAGGAGAAAAACTGATGCTCGTGTGGTTTTTAAAAAAAAAAAAACATAAACTAAATTCAAAGAAATAAAACGAAACATCACAAAACCAATAAAAGTAGGTTTAACCATTTAAGGGTGCTAATGTGAAATCAGCAATGTTACGCAACTGATTAATGGTGAACAAGGAAGACAACAGGTGATTTCCATCATGAAGTCATCACTCATAATGAAGAATCATCACATCACATCAGAACATAGAAGACTATCCAAGCAGCATGAGGAATGAACATTCTCTTAATTGAAATAGCATAACAATGAAAACTTTAAAAAGAAAAAGGGAAATAATATATATATATATATATACACACATATATATATTTAAAGATTGTGCTTGTTGTAGAGTCTTTGAAGAGTGTGCTTGGCAGAATATTTCGCCAATTTTGAAGAAGTATTGGTGAAATGTTGGTGGGAGAATTTTAATTCCAAACTTTTTAAAGGTTTAAATGGGAGTAAAATACACTTAAAAGACCTAAAACATGGGAAAAAATATGCATACATATACATTAACACATATGTAGGCAAGTACGGATGCGCACACCCTATAAGAGAAACAACCTTTAAACAAGCACGAGAACAAACAAAAGGAAAGTGTGAGAAAGTAATTCAACATCTCCTAACAATTTTTTATTTTCAATATTTCAAATAATTTTTTTGCATATTTTTAACAGTTTTTTTTTACTATTTTTACAATTTTTATGCTTAAAAATAATTATACAGTTAATTAATAGTCCATCACACATTGAGTAATGGACCATTAAAAATTACATATTATTACAAATCACTTTTTAGCACTCTTATTTCTAAACGTTCCCATTATTTGTGCATAATATATAACTTTTAATTAATTTTTTAATTAAAAAAGTAAAAATGAGGAATTTAACTCATTGAATTCCCCCCATATGTTGTGCCGCTAGAGCCCAAATTGGTGATATTTTGCCTGCATGCCAGTGAAATTTTAAACCATGACCCGAGAAGGGTAGTATTCATACCGAAGGGGTCGGACAGACTTGGTTGGAGGCGACTGTGACCTTGCTATCTCCAATGGCGTGAACACTCGAAGTGTGGTACTGTGCAATTGGCCATTAGGCCAGAGAGTTCAAGCAAGCTTAATTATTTCGCCTGGTAAGGGCATGCCGATTAAAGATGCATTAGAGAGTGGGTGGTAAGCACGTCTCCTGCTCTGGTAGAGCCCCAGGCTTTTGCTCTCCACGTTGCGTAGCTGTCTCATGGGAGTGTTCAAGGTAAGCCATCGAAGATTTTTAGGGTTTTGTCCTGGGCGAGAAAATCGTGGGGTCTCAATTTGGTTTGGAGGTAAGAAAGCTCAGCAGTAGCATATTCCTATTTCAATACCCTAGTGTTGAAGTTGCAAAGAGAGTATTGTCAAGGAAGGGCTGAATGCTCAGAGCCTTTAGGCTTTTCCTTAAGATGCGATCCCCAGAGTTAGGTCGTGCGATGAGTAAAGAAGCACAGGAAGACGATGATCGGATCTGGTGGGGGCTATATTAGATCCAACTTGGCTACAAAACCTTTGTGAGGAGTTGCAGTGGATTCCTCTTCAAGTGAAGGCAAGGGGAGTAGTCCTGACGTATCTGCTTAATCTCTAAGATAGCTAGGGTTGCCCAACAGTGACTATGCATGCACCGAGAGAAACCCATAGGCCCAATGATTGCTTGGAGAAAGGAAGAAGATGAAATCACAACCTTACACATGGCAGCGATCGATCGATGGCCCTTGTAATTCTCAAAACATATCAGCGTTGCAAATAGCTTGCCCAACATGTGATGTTTGGCAATTTGAGTGCGAGCCAGGGTGAGGGCATGGATAAGTTGATTCATAGGTGATGCAAGACAGCAGAAAACTCTTACAATAAAATAAAATAAAAAAGAATAAAGGAAAAGAAAAAGGATAATCTGACAAAATCTCACTATCAAGACTTTCAATAGATTGGAATCTCACCAATCTGAAGCAAGGGTTGGTAAAGAAATCTCACCAATACCTAAAACATAAGAGGAATCACACCTCAAAAGCATATACTGTGTAAACTATCATTTCAATTTTCGTTCTCTTCTTTTACACCAATAATAGACCATTTATAAAGACTTATTACTAAACCATAATCACATAAAAAGAATCCCAATCTAATGCATATACTTGAAGAGACCTAAAACAATAAAATTCATCCAAAATAGCATCTAAAAAATTAAATATTATCCTATCAAAATTTTAAAATGAATTTTCTAGATAATCCTAATTCTAACCGCCTTCCTAATCAAACACAAATAATAAAATCCTAACCTAAAAAGGACCCAAGTAATTGGGTTTACTAGAGAATCCATGGGTATGGGCCAAATAACAAGTCTGGGCCTAACCATGCAAGTAATTGGACTATGCTAAACTGGTCCACATCATTCTCCCATGGTTGGAGAAAACTTGTCCTCGAATTTTGCATCGATATTGTAGCCTTCCAATCCATTGAATGAGATACTTGGAATATTTTGCCTTCTTTTGCTTGTTCTTGCATCTCTTCATTGTTAGCATTGAAACTCAAAATTTAATCATCTCAATCTTCGAATATATAATAGGATAAAACATATCCCTACAACAAATTGCATTGAATTTATCAATTCCAATAAAGTCGTAATATACCAAATCTTCAACTGTAGGAATAATAGTCATCAATATGGACCCATCTTGATGCTCAATTGAAATAATCTTCAAAGGTTAAACTTCAACTAGAATTTTCTGCTCATCATAAACGTCCATTGGTTTTGAATCTACAATCTTAACTTCTTGTGCCGTCTTCACTGTTATTTGTTTTGCTTCTAAATTAGTCACACTCTGAGTTAGGGTTGCAATTTGAGTAGACAAGGTGGCTACTTGAGCACAAATCTGCTGTAAAAATTTAGGATCCATCTCCAATGGAGGTCATTCGTGACCAGGATGATAGGAAACAATGCTCTGATACCAAAATTGATGTAGGACAGTAGGAAGCTCTTAAAATTAAAAAAAAAAACATAAAAAATAATAAAGGGGAAGAAGAAGGATAATCTGACAGAATCTCACTTATAGGACCTTGAATAGATTGGAATCTCACCAATCTGAAGCAAGGTTTTGTAAAGAAATATCACTAATACCTAAAAAATAAGAGGAATCACACCTCAAAAACACACTATGTAAACTATCATTTTGATTTTTGTTCTCTTCTTTTACATCAATAATAGAACCTTTTATAAAGACTTATTACTAAACCCTAATCACATAAAAATAATCATAATCCAATACATATACTTGAAGAGACTCAAAAACACTAAAATACATCCAAAATAATATCTAAAACATGAAATCTTATCCTATTAAAATTTTAACACGAATTTTCTAGATAATCCTAATTCTAACTGCTTTACTAGTCAAGCGCTAACAAATAATAATAAGATCTTAACCTAAAAAGGACCCAAGTAATTGGGTTTACTAGAGAATCCATGGGTATGACCTAAGTCACCAGAACGCCGAGCGGGAGCGAGAGCGGGAGCGAGAGCACGAGACCGTCAAACTTGAAAATAACTTTTGTCCAGAGCCCTATGGAGCGTCTGTATATATACATACAAACTATACTTAATGTATAAAGACATTTTAATTTCTATTTTTATGCTCAACCACATATATAAGAGAAAGGACATAATACATAATATATCTCAATTTAACCTTCTATTAATCTAATTTAATATTTTTTTTAAATAAAACTTATATATTTTTAAGTTGCACGGATTGTGTGACTTAGGGTATGACCCAATTAACAAGTTTGGACCTAAACATGAAAGTAATTAGACTAGGCCTGCTAAACTGGTCCACATCAGAAGGTTAGACGGATGGACCATCCTGCTGAATGGCCAAGCGTCAATGGCGTGGGTTTGGGCTTAGATGAGCCTATTGGCTCAAAGGACTGAGTCACGAATTACTTGGGCCGCATAGGGTTGGGGTCTTGTTTACAAGAAAACCCACGTTTTTTAATCTTTTTTTCAGAATATAACTCATATACTTTTATATTTTTATAAAACCCCCCAAAAAATTACAAGAAAATCCCGTTTTTTAACTTTTTTACTATAATCCACAGATTTGAATTTCAAATCCGCGGATTAGGGACATTCTTGCACTCAAAAAGCGGATTCACGTTCTAAGCGCCAAAATCCCCCACTTCACACGGATTGTGTGACTTAGGGTATGACCCAATTAACAAGTCTGGGCCTAAACATGCAAGTAATTGGACTAGGCCAGCTAAACTGATCCACATCAGGGTTAGGCGGATGGACCATCCTGCTGAAGGGCCAAGCGTCAATGGGGTGGTCCATTTGGAGAATGTGGGAGTGGGTGTGGGTCTGGGCTTAGATGAGCCTATTCACTCAAAGGAATGAGTCACGAATTACTCAGGCCGAATAGAGGGTTTCATTTAGAAGCCTGATATTGCGTTGTCAGGGGTGTATCATCATGGTCCCATTTTTGATGAATAACAACCTATAATGACCAAAAAAAAAGACCAAAATCAGGAAAATCAAAAACCCGCAAACAAAACACAGGGTACAGACAATTAGAAACTAATCCCCTCCATCAAGCAACACATTCAAAGTATAGTTTGAAAAGAGACTCCCGTCTAACTCCCCAGGCCAATCCGTCAGCTATAGCCATTCTAAAAACCCTAGAGAATGAGGGATTCAAAGGAGATAGCAAAGCCATTAAGCAAGCCAAACAAATCAAATGAACAAATCACAAAGAAAAATTTGTTGCAAATAACATCCATCTAATCTCATAGGTTAACCAAGGAAGATTAGAAACTCGACCATCCAGCTAAATCACATATGCATAAGACCCAATGCACATTTCTGACCGGGTTGGTTCAAGCCAATAATTCATTAGTGTCATTGGAGCATATATGCAAATTGCTTCAAAGTCTCTACTGTTGAATTTTTTTAAACTAAGAACAATCGAACAGAAACTTTAACTCAATACAGTAATTGCTACGTCTGATGTGAATAGCAAGTGTAACAGACAAACACAAAGCATACGCTTGAAATAGTAAAGATACCAAATAATGAAAATTTAATAGAATGGTGGAACCAACATACTTACCAATGTAGATAGTTCATTGAATAAAAACAATGATCTTCAAA
>JAUPMG010179114.1:0-10427 GCA_031762675.1 Pachysandra terminalis
CCTTTTATATCCCAACAAGTCTCGGAAGACGTTGCGTGCCTTAAATAAAAAAAAAAAAAACAAGCTACCAGGTTAGTTTAACTATGAAAATGTAATAGAAGTTACAATCCTTAAATCCTTAACCAACAAGAAAGTCCAAATACAAAGGCAGCATTACCTCCAAATCCAGGAATAACACCAAGCGTCAACTCTGGCAAGCCAAGTTGAGTTTTAGGTGTGGCTATACGCGCATGACATCCCTGATTAAGGTTGAATAGGTTTCAATTATGTGGAGATTTTATATATCAGATTTGTTCGAAAAATTGAAATCACACACCTCTAGAGCAGAAAACACTAACCATAGTTAATTCTAAGCCACCTCCAAGTGCAAGTTCTTGAACTGCAGCAACAGAAGGCTTCTTGCCATCTGTATTAGAAAATATCACAAAGAAAAGAAAGCATACATAAGGAGAACATAGATTTGGAATAGTATGAGAATTCACTGAAAGCAATAATGTAACATTGTCAGATAAACATTTACATAGTCGGTTCCTTGGCAGCTTAGACATTTAGTGAGGCTACTTCCTGTTCTAGCTAATGGGTTGAACGTCTTATTCTCCCATGTGCTTAGAGACGCCAGTGATTTGGCTGATAGGCTGGCAAAGAGGGGAGTTTACGTAGAGATATTATGTTGTTCAGTATTCCTTCTTCAGAGAGCTTAGTGAGTTCTTTGAGGATAGGTGAGGAGTGGTTGTGGACATTGCAAGTGATAAGTTGTATTTTCTCTTTTTCTTGTTGTTTTTCCTTTTCTCTTTCCTTTCGTTTTTGTCACAAAGAGTGAACTTTGGGTGGGATCTCTTTCTAGTTCTTTACATTGTTTCTTTTTCTAATAATATCTCCATTATACATCAAAAATAAACAAAATCATGATAATGAAGGACCAAAATATGAAGTATGGTAAACACCTTCAATTATGTTAACCAATAGCTCAACAGATACATCTGGTAGAAGCGAAAGATCCCCTGTCAGACCAAACAACATCAAAGTAAGTTTCCAATAACCAGCATCAAAAGATGACTCATAATTTAGCATAATTCAAGGGCACGTGGTAATGCATATTAAGTTTATACCAGTCTTGTGAATTTCTTGGAAAACACTGATGTCGAAACCGCCAGAAAATCTCCCACCATCACCTTTAAAAAAGTAGAGAAAAACGGTCAGAGGCCAGTGGATAAGCACTAATGCAGGATTTAATATGAAGTGAAAATCTGAAAGAATACATTCATATCCATTATGTTATTATAATGAGTGCTCAAGTAAGAAGCATAAAGTTTACAACTGGAGAGTAATGTTCAGATTGATAAGGATAAAATGTAATATCAATATTTATATATATTTATGTGTGTGCGTGTGTATGTATGTACACACACACAAGTATAAATTTGGCTCTACACAACAGGGTTTAGCTGCGCCAAAACCAAAATGATAAATGGCAATAGTCAATTTTGAATCCAGCAGAACAAGGCATCATATGTTATTAACAAATATATAGCATAAACAGAACTGATGCAAGGTTTATTTGGGCTATTATTTTAACATTATCATGCAAGATTATAACCAGATGTGTATGGGCTATGATCCAGAATAATTGAACCTTTTAATTATCAAGTGCGTCTATAGTTTTAACTTAGCCATGCAAGGTTCACATGTGTGTGTGCGTGTGTATGTATGTATACACACACAAGTATAAATTTGGCTCTACACAACAGGGTTTATCTACGCCAAAACCAAAATGATATATGGCAATTGTCAATTTTGAATCCAGTAGAAGAAGGCATCATATGTTGTTCACAAATATATAAGAAAATATAAACAGAACTGATGCAAGTAAAAGGTTAATTGGGGCTATAGTTTTAACATTATCATACAAGAATATAACCAGATGTGTCTGGGCTATGATCCAGAATAATTGAACCTTTTAATTAAGAAGTGTGTCTATAGTTTAACTTAGTCATGCAAGGTTACAGCCGGATGTTTCTGGGCTATTTTTCCAGAATAATTGAACCTTTCTTAGCTATGATGTACGTAGGAGATATTCTTTTTTAATCAATAACAAAGAAAATTTCATCAATAAAAGAAATGCAAGCTAATAAAAAGATACCCTTTTCTTGGCCTATTAATCAGAATTAGCTGATCATGGAACTCTTGAAAACAACATCCTCATAGAGAGAAACCAATGTTAGTGCCAACCCTAGAGCATCAGCCATCTCATAGATCATTGTTCATAAACCATCTAATAAGATATGTCAACGAAGTCAACCCTGTCAATAATTCAGCCCATTCACTGGACACGGTCCTGTTTGCACCACTTAAGAGTACTAGTTTCATGAACCATAACCTCTTTATAGCTCATTAAATTAACATTGCAACCAACAACAGAAATTAGTGATCCTCGAATCTTTGTGAGCTTGACTTCAGCTTCTCCAAAGTCTTCCTAGACTATACAAAATGAAAAAATGTTGAAAACTTCGTAGTTGTCATCTGAAAAACTCTTGTTCCATATGGACTCAGAATTGCTTTCAACGTCACCTTGAACTAACACAATTATTCCCTCTCTGACCCCCCAAAAAATTTAAAAAATAAAAAATAAATCCAATAATGAATTGAGCTTGTCATGTGAAAAAACTATATATGCTAATCTGTTCCTTCGAAGTTTGCCAACAATTTCTTTACAACATACATCCAGGACCAGAGGAAACACCATCTTTCCATGCAAAACACAATTTAATCATACAATTGAGAGAAGAGAAAGATCTACACCAACTTCACAAATTTGCAATGATGGATATATGAGATTTGGATTTCTGTTGCTCTCCAAAAAAAAAACGAGTATGGTCTTGCATTCATACTCATAATCCATCATTTATCCCCAATACCTCTACCATATGTGATCCATACCCTAATTACACCATCTTGCTCTCATACGAAATTACATATATACAATAATTTGGAGTTTTTTGTTACTAAGAATCTATTAAATAGCAAATTTACCATGAATCCGCCGAAAATATAGACCGATTTGATATCACCCCTCAATTCGAATAAGCAAAAGCAATGTCTCCTTGCATATTATGGATTCCAAACATTCATGATCAGTACGTGAATGAGTCGAATTACTTATCCCTCGGTCTATTAGTGAACTATCTCTCCAGGGATTGTGAAAGATGTTCCACTAGAAATATTCTTGTTATTGCTTCGACTCATATTCCCCAAAAAGATTACGATACTTATGACTGTATTTAAGATTAAAAGCCTATTACTCAAGCAATTCAGTTCCCCTAATGAGCTCCAATCCAAATAGCATCTGAGCTACTGCTTCTTACTTAAAACGAAAACAAACAATAATCTGAAGCTGAATCTCACCAGTCAAAACGATCGCTTTAACATCATCTCTTCTCATGGCCTCTACATATTTCTCCTTCAACCCTGCAATAACTGCAACCAAAACAACAAAGCAATTCGATCTTCCAGCAAATCAATAAGCTTAATCAAGATCAGAAACGCTTATGAAGAAATCAAGACGAATAGATAGATCGTCGAAATCTGCAATCCAACTGCAAAAAAAAAAAAAAAAAATAGAGATGGAACCTGGAGGAGCTAAAGCATTGACGGGAGGATTAGAGATCGTGATGACTGCAACTCCATCGATCCCAACCTCCATTGACACACCCATCTTGCCCATTTTTCCGGATATTTTTAGCTTCTTTTTGATTTACGCTTGATCAGAGCTAGGGTTTATAAAGAAAATAAACTCTCCAAATGTTGTTAATGAAGAAGAAGAAAGGTGATCACTTCTTATTGGGAAGCGCAGACTGACGTTCGGTGATTGACGCAGTCCTTTCGCATTCGTGTGACACGTGATTATGTGGTTGATTGGCAATATTATCAAAGGGTAATAATGTAAATGGATCGTTATAGGTAGGAAAACAGTTTGGGCTCTGTTTGCGTTGTTTGTTTTGTGATTGTACTTTCTTTTCCGGTTTTCAATCAATTCCCGTGGTTTTGAGGACAAACCGGAAGAAATATTGGTATGGCCAAAGCTATATAGTACTGGAAAAAAACAAAAAAAAACGTATACGAATAAGAACTAACTGTGAAAGGTGGATATTACCCAATAAATAAATAAATTTTATGATACATGAGAATTGGAATGCATATAAATTATAAATCTTATGATTTTACATTTATATGTATTGAAATTTTGTTGTTTGGATGACACGTTATTCATAATTTAATTTATCTAAGTAGTATATATATATTTTATTATTTAACTTAAGTGATAGATTCTCTTACAAATAGGGATGGCAGCAAGGATTAATATATCAGACCGGTCAGTCTGGATTCAGTACAAAAAAAAATAAATACATTTTTAAATAAAAAAAATATGGAACGAACAGGCATGATCGATTGCTAGTCCAAATCAAAACTGATCTAGTGGGTTACCCTTTTAAACCATCTTAACAAAAATACTTAGTTTACATGGAAATTACAATAAATACTCCTCAAGATGTGAATTATAATTTTCATGAATCATGGGAATTTGGTGATTTTTTTTTTCCACGTAAATGCAAGAATTGAAATCGACACTTGTTAATTCCAATTATCACTTCTTAAGTCCTGTGATTCAAACCGATCGTAAAATTAATTTAGTTTGCGAAGATGAATGTACCTGATACTATTAGGATGCATCCATGGAAGTAAAAAAGGTACACCTGTTAATGCGAATTTTTCTATACTATATAATAAAATACTTTTCATTTTACTGACGGTTATTTTTGAAAAGCATGTCATATCATAAAAGAGTAGATGACATTGAGCTATTTTGTTATGTGAATGTTTTCATCATTGTCCAGTTGACATAAGTGACACTTACGGATTATAATTTTTCTCTTATGTTTGGACTTTTGTTATGTCATACGTCCTACAAGTCTTTTCTCTTCTCTTGTAACTCTCAATAGTTGCATCGTATTTTCGGATTTGACCGGTCCTAGCTAGTCTTAGTACGGACTGACTGATACGGATTGGATCGATTCGATCCTTGAAATTTTGACTAGATGTATTGACAGTGCCAATTGTCGAGCCGCAAGATCGACAATACAAGTAGCTGGACTAGCGGTACTGTTCATCAGACCGATATGATTGGTCGTCAGACCCCAAGACTGATCACTAAACCAATTATATCGATCGTTGAACCAGCTGTACCGATAGTCGTACCAGCTGTATCGATTGTCGGACCAGCAATCCATAACTCCGCAAATACAATAGTTTGTATCACGGGTTAAGACCGAACCCTTGAGATCGGATACCGGTCGGACCCGTCCATGAACCATGGTGTTTCTTCAGAAAATTTGAATTATATTTTATAATATAGTTCATGGATCCGTCCATGAATTATATTTTATAATATTTTGAAATCATTAATTTTTATCTTTAAGTTGACTCGCAATTGGAACCGGATTAGCCGTCAACCCGGTCTGGGTTTATGATATTTGGGCCAAATTAAAACCATTTGAATTCCCGAACCAGGTGTGCTTAAACCCTTTTTTTTCTCTCCGAAGCCTAGCTCCAATGGCTTCTTCCACAGTTCTCTCTAGGGTTTTTACTCGTTTCCAACCTCTCGCCCTCAAACTCAACAAGAATGTAACCGCAACTGCAATTTCTTCGCTCAGATCGAGTTCTAGATCTCAGGTTTCTGATTCGAGGAGGCGAATTTCTGGGATTGCAAGGTGAGATCCTTGAATGTTTTGATAGGTTGCTCTAGAGTTGAATTTCCAATCATGGTTTTAGTTTTCTGTAGTTCGTTGGATTATTTTTTTCTTCGTTTGGATAGATTACCATTGGAATTGAGCAGCATGGGATCGATGATGCCCTTGCACAGTGCAATTGCTTCAGCTCGCATGCAATCGATGCTCTCAGTAGGATCTCAGAGTTGGGGATTGATTCCTCAAGATGTGATTTTTCTTCTTCCTTTTTTTTTTAAATGTTTTGTTTTATTTTATCCGATTTCTGTTTAAATGCAATTCGGTCTTATATACTTTTCATGCTTATGATGGATGGACATGTGGGTGAAAATGATTTAAATCTTATAATTTCATCTGTTTATATGAAATTTAAGTAAAATTGAATGGGCATTTATCTGATTAGAAGCATAATTTTGTAATTTATTTCACATATATGTTCCTTAATATAGTTTGCAAGTTAGTTTCTTATATTCGATTTTTTACTAATTTCAATCCATTTCATTTGCTGCTGATTTATGTTTATATGTTAGTTGCTAAGTAATTACTCCCCACTGTTAGGATTCAAAATAGAGTGAAAGGTTTTATCACAAAGATAGAACTGAAAGGGATCAATACCAAAATTTATGAAATCCAATATACTTCATGGATTCACAAACTTGTTCTAATGTTAATTGACCTGAATGTGATTGAAACTAAACATACTAATATTAAACCGTTCTTATATCTAAAGTATGGTAGTTATCTATAAAAAGATTGTTTTACTGTAATCATATTTTTCTTTTCTAAATCTCGTTCTTATCAAATTTCAGAAAAAAGAATACTAAAAAAGTGGAGGGGGATGTTTCAAATATATATGTTGCCAATCCGCCCCTCTCGGGACTCTGCTTCGGTGGGACACCATGTTACTGTCCTTTTATATTTGATTATAGTTGAATTGACAACTCCATAGTGAAGAAGAGGTGCCTTAGTGTAGGCCACTTATTGGTGATGTTGTTTTGGTGGGCCAAACTAGAGGGGAAGTAAATACAAAACTAAAAGATGGAGGGGTACTTGGGAAAGAATGTTTTAAAATAAGTTAATATTGTGTATGAACTGTAATTTTAGCACGAAAGATAGCAAGGGTGAAGTGATGCTAAGAATTGAGAACTAAGAGATTCCTAAAAGCAAGCATTTCCATTATATTGGATCGATTATTCATAAACAGGGATATTGACGATAATGTTGCAGCTAGAATTAGAGTTGATGGGTTAAATGTAGAGGCACTTTTAGATTACTAATTGATTAATGTATTCCGCTTAAGTTAAAAGAAAAATTTTATAGGACAACTATTAAGCTTACAATGATATTTAAAGTAGAATGTTGACCAAAAAGAAGCAACATAGTCATAGGATGAGCGTTACTGAATACTGAAATTAAGATGTTGAGATGGATGTGTGGGAAGACTAGAGAAAGATGAGGTAAAAATGAACATATTCGAGAGTGTATAGGTGTTTTCCAAATGGGTGATAAAGTAAATTAGGCTAATATGGTTTGGGAATGCAAAGCAATGACCTAGGGTGAGGGCTGTAAGAAGGTGTGAGGGGGTGAACGTTGAAGGTTCTAAGATGGCGAGAGGAACACTAAAGAGGATCCGGATGGTGTCAGTCAGGGTGGATTTAACTGCACAATATTTGACCGAAGAAGGTGCAAGGGGGATACAACTTCAGTTTTACTGGTTTCCATGGAGAAGTAGGACATTTTAAATGCACTTTAGAACCAAGTTCTTTACATGAGGGTTTAAAGGTGTACATGTGGAATGGAAATGCTTTGAATGCACTTTAAAAACGAGTTCTTTACACGAGGGTTCAAGTTGTACATAGGGAATGCCTTTATCTTCTTTATTTTAATTGTAAGCTCTCATTGTTTTTTGCAAAATGTTAAGGAAAGATAGGTGGGTGACACTCATTTTCAGGTGTGAGAATATGTAAACGTATTTTCTTTTTGTCTAAGTGGATATGATTGCTTTTCTTTTTAATTAAATGTTGTTTTATCTTTCTACATTTTCTGTTTCTTTTGAGCACCTATACCAGGTATTCCTTTCAGGTGGAAGTCTTGTCCACATGGCCTATCTAGAAAATCCCTTGTGATGGATCAATCACATCATCCCTCTATGTAACCAGAAAAAGCCATTTCCCACCAGGAAACTTAACCTGGTGGGACACACCAGAAAACCATTTCCTTTTTCATTAAAATTTTCAACACTTTGTATGGCGGATATGGAATTTATCTATAGGTTTATTGTTGACCTATTCTGTTTCACCAACCTTACAGCCACTATCCAAGACCCGACTTAACCTCCCTCAACGGCCCAACTCAACTTTCTCAAGTCTCACCATCAACCTGAGCATAGTGTTGGGAAATTAGCTTCTGGGTTTCGGCACCTTGGGGCTGGGCTAAAGGTCGGGTCATGGGTCAATTATTTGGCTCTTAGGAATTTTGGCTTGGGTTTGCCTCCAAGCCAAACCGTCTCAGTTGAACCACTACTTACATATTGGGGTAGAGATTTTGTTATGTTTGGCTGCTTGAGTTACTATCTGTTCTCTTGTTGAGTGCATTGCGATGACAGATCATTAATGGGTTACAATATGTGTGCACGTGCTGTTTTTGGTATTAGCTTTGTGAATCTTACTGTAGTGGTTCCTTCTAAGAGAATGTGAAGGTGTAAAGTGATTGTATGCTTGTGTTAAAAACCAAAAGTAATGCACATGACTAATATAGCACTCAGTGAATGGTCCTCAATTTTGAGACAATTACAGATTTCCCTGCATGGGGTAAAAGCTGACTGTTAATCTCTATAAGGGACATAATTCTCGTCTGCCTTCTAATCCTTGCTTTTTGTACATGTTGCAGGCATCTCGATACCTTTCTGACAGTCTAATTTGTGGCGGTTTCTCACCTGGAAGATTCTGTCAGGTAAGAACGTAGGACCTGTCTTGATCTTAAATCTCTTCCATCTTTTAGAACCTAAGGAATGAAAAGGGTTTCTTGAAGGACCATCCACCATTAAAGTACTTTGTTTTCTTAACTTCCATGTATCTTTGTTTTCTTAAACTCTCAATGTTCAACAAGAAGTCGTATCGGTATTTTTTTGAAGGATAAAAAAAAAAAGGAAAATGTCACTACATTTGACGATAAACAATATGGGATCGTAATGAGACATGGATGCAATTTGGCTTTACCTTTTGATTAATATTCTGGTCACAGATATATCCTGTTGACTAAACCAAGACTTCCCAACAATGATTGGGGGTTGAGAAGTAGATTCAACTTTTAAGGGGCACCTTTTTCGGTGATACTTTAAATGTGGCCTACAAGTTGGCAAGGCTCCTATTGATTCAAGACCTTGCATATGGCTCCTCTTTGAATACCAAGTTTCATACCAAATCATTTTTTTTTATCAGCAAGTTTCATACCAAATCTTGCCAACTATTTCAAGATTTTGCACATTGCTCCTCTTTAGATACCAAGTTTCATGCCAAACACTTGTGTCATGTAGTAAAAAAATAACACCTTGTTCTGATGTTGAAACCTATACCTTGTTTGTTTTAATGTCTTTGTTGACAACTCTAAATTTCACGTCACAATGATCAATGATTGCAGAGAAATCCTAAGAAGCTAAATTAGGTGAGACATGCCGGAAGGCACTTCCATACAAATCACAGGATTCATAATAGAAAATTCGGATCAATTAAATGATATTGCAGAAAATTTTTCAATGAAAGTACTGATGTAATCTCTCCATGGTTGTTTGGCAGGATTCAGGCTATGTGTATGTGTCTGCACCTTTGATCATAAAGGAGCTTGTGGTTGATAGAGGTCTCCACATGGCCTCTCTAAACCATCTATGGAGAAAAACCCAAAAAGCCAAATTAGGTGAGAGTCGTGAAACATACCAGAAAGTACTTGTATAATTTCACACAAAAAAAAGAAGAAGAAAGTACTTCCGTAAAAGTGTTCACAGGATTCAAGATGGAAAATTTGGGTAAACTAAAATGACGGCAAAAAAGAATTTTTCAAAAAAGCCAAATTAGGTGAGAGTCGTGAAACATGCCAGAAAGTACTTCTATAATTTCACAACAAAAAAAGAAGAAGAAAGTACTTCCATAAAAGTGTTCACAGGATTCAATATTTTTTTTTCCCGAAAATACTTGCTTGATTTCCCCATTCCATGATTTTATTTGGATGGATGACCATGAAGATTTCACGGCTTCGTGAGTCCTACAAAAGCATTTTTAGGTAAATATTACTTTTTTAATGCTAGGAATAAGGCACCTTATCTGCGTAATACAATTCTTAAGAATCATTTGCTCTGAAAGCTCAAGTGTTCAGAGAACGGCACAATAATGTATATCAAATGGCAAGGTTTCATATGGGAACAACACATCCGTGAGGGAACATAAGACATCATCCATGCAGAGAATCACTGAGCGGATACAACACATCTATGAGAGAACACAAAGCAGAGTCAAACACAAACACATATCCCAGGATTTGAACACAACATTCCGTTTTGATACCATGTTAAGAATCCCCTCCCGTTCTGATACCATGTTAAGAATCTCCTAACCTATTCTAAAAGCTTAAGCTGTTAAAAAAAATGACGTAAAA
>JAUPMG010179146.1:0-10427 GCA_031762675.1 Pachysandra terminalis
ATTCAAGGAGAAGATGAAGGCAAGACAAGAGATTTGATTTATAAGATTTAGTAAGTTTTTAAATTGTTTCTAGATTAAAGACTAAGTTATTATGTTTATCTTATATATTTTTCTATTTAAAGCTCATTGAGATCTCTTTGTAATCACCTAGAATTTATCAATAAATCAGTTTCTCTTCACATAGCTCTTTCCTTCTTCAACCAAACATGAGAAAATGTTTTTTCCAGCATTTTCTTTTCTTTTCTCTCAACATATTGATTTTTTAATGAGCATTGCCAAGTCTTTTCAACAAGCTCATATAAATTAGGAAGCAAGTAAAATTAAACTCAACATTTATGTGAAAATATTTTGATTTTAGGTTGTCTTTGTTTCACCAGAAAATGGAGGAAAAAAAATATTTCCCAAGAATTTTAGATTTTCCTCACGTTTGTTTCAAAGGAAAATATTTTACTGATATCCAGAAAATTGGAGGAAAACAACTTCCCTCATTTTTTGGCGGAAATTATTTTCCCAAAAATTAGGAAAAAGGATTTCATTCCCCACCGTCACCCCCCACCCCCCCAAAACCACATTACAATCCACATTATACCCCAAAACCTTTGGATTACGAAGAAGAAGGTTTCGAAGTGATTTGCCTTTGATCCCCCACTCCTCGTCTAGAATCCGAACATTGGTCCTCGGCTCATCTTCAAGACTGCATCCAAGAACTTCTGGGAATTTCTTGAGTAACTTGGTGAGATCATCATCAGATAGGCTTAAACTCCTTAGATAATGCAATACTTCATTGACAGTTTCAAACTTTGGAACTTCCTTCTTTCTTTCTTCACCCCAGTAAGGAGAATGGAGCTGGCCAAATGCTTTTCCCAGCATTTTGTCTTCCCCCTGGGTAATGAAGTTAAATACAGACAGAGCTTGTCTACATGCTTCCCACATATTCTTCTCTTCATCATTCAATGGCAGAATCTCAGTTTCTGCAATTGCATGTTACTCCCATTTCCTAGATGCATAAACAGAAGTCCAAGCTCCTCCTCCTCTGATCACATCAGTTCGACTGTTGGGTATTATCACACTGTCAAACCAGTTCAATTTCACAGGTGTGGCTTTTGGTGCAGATGCTGCAATGTCTGGCTGGAAGAAGGAAATGCAGACAGTTGAGAGAACTAAAAGAAATGGGAAAATTTATAAATGGCAGTCAGAAGAATTTATTCCTGTAAATATATATTCACACGTGATGTATGCGCACACGAGTTCTTTAATGTATATGCCCAAATTATTACAATTTATGGGATATCAGTAAATTCCTGTAAGTGAAACTTCCATCCCATAGCATGTTACAATCACATCCAAATAAGATATAAACCTTATGACTATTGCCATTGTTTTAGAAGTTAAAATCATATTTGCACGACTGCCACGATATGCTTAGAACCACTATAAACATGGGTACTAAGGCAAGATAAATGTACTTGGGTGATTTTTATATTGGAAGAGATTAAGTTCACCCAGACAAGCTTTTACTGGTTCGAAGAAAAACGCTTCATGGAAGTCCTCACTTATGGTGTTTTTAGTCAGTTTCTACCATAGTTGTCAAAGTGCAATCATATATGCGCATATGCGACCGATGCAAGCTTACCTGCTAGAAATATGCAACCACACAGGTAATTGTGCTATCACAGTTAATTGGCAGTTAAGTTAGTTCATCTCAGCCATGTCTTCTACCCCTGGATCCTCTGATAACAATCCTCTGACCTCATTGGTCTATGCTCCAGCCTCATCAAAATATATGCCTGCTTCAATTAAGTAGACCTTCACCAGAATATTATACATATAAACTGGCTTTAATTTTTTTTTTTTGGTCTAAACCACCCAGTGTCCGGAAACCACATGGCTCCAACTAAATCCGGATTCGAACCGGGAAGGACCACGAAGGCGGCAAAGCTCTCCCACATAGCGCAGCTGCATTCCCAAGGCTCAAACTCGAGACCTTTGGTTAAACTAGAACAGATTCCCGCCATCTGATCTACGCGCACGGTGGTAAACTGGCTTTAATTGAGTATACTACAACTTCAGCTTCACCAGAATATACACCTGCTTCTCCTAAGTACACCCCAGCTTCACCAGATTATGCACCGGCTCCGGCTTCTCTTGTGTAAACTCCAGCATCACCAACACCACCATCTGCTGAGTATGCTCCGACTTCACCACCTTCAGTAGAATATACACCGGTTTCTCCAAGTTATTCTCCTTACTCCGAGTCTTGAGGCTCTTCACACGAGTATTGATTAAACATATAAAATGATCGATTATTTTTGTAAATTTTAATGCGTTCTCAGTTCTCACAATCACATCAAAAGAAAATCATCAAAGATTTTTCATCAATTCGTGTAATTCGTGAAGATTGATATAGAAAAGTTTTTAATTTTTTTGCACAGTTATTGTTGATTACAATATTCGGTATCATATTTGCTTCTTTTTTTTCCTAATTTTTTTTTCATTTTTTGAAATTGTTAATGTTTTTTTAAGAATTTTTAAGGAAGTAATTTTTTGTGTGTTGTGAGACTGCAGAGAATGCATATGCGGTTTTGTGGCTTCAAGAAAAATGGCTTCTACTGAAGTAGTTTAATTTGACCCTGGTATTCCACTTCTGAAATGCTCCTTGATCAAATTCAAACTATTTAATTCACATTTGATGTGAAATATCAGAAAAGTACCCTAAATAAGAAAATCTAATAAGATTCCCTTAAGAATAATGGATGGATCTATTAAGCTTAGCATGGGGCTGACGTGTTATAACAAAGAAGAGATTACAGATCAGTCCCTACTTCATTGTCTATTCTCTTGTCAGATGCATGGCCTATTTTAAATTCTATCACAAACGTCGATAGATCATGGTTTGTATTATTTAGTTGATTGTTGGCGGAATTCATGTGGATAATCTGCAACAACAGAACACTGCCCACATGCTTCAATACAGTGTATACATCAAACAAATGGCAATTAGTCTAATCAATCCAAACTGTCCAAACAGTAATTCCTGGGAAGGAAATGGCCTAGATGACATATAAGCTCGACCAAATTATCTTAATCCTCACAAAAACAGACAAGTTGCTGACCATTGATGATGTTTATTTTTAGCTATTCAAGAAATTATCAAATGGTTAGAAAGCCAATGGAGAAAGAAATTAGCCTGGAGTGGCTGAAGTGGATGCGCATGCCAAGTAAGATCAACCCATTTCAAATCAAACTAAAAGGAAAAAAAAAAACAATTAAAACAACTGTAAGACCAGCTACACTGATAACGCAGAATGTTAGCCAATGAACAAATTTACAGGATGAGGCCTGAGGGATGAGGGCGGTTAAAAAGAGTATTTGAGATGGACAAATGGAAAGACTAGGAACTGTAAGATCAAAAATGAATCAATAACAGTTTGGGAATAGATTCAGTAAATGAATAATAAAGGACGATTTATTGAGATGGTTTGTACTTTGGAGTATGAACATGTTAAACAAAGATCTATGAGGAGTTGGTACAAGTAGAACACTCTAAGAAAAGAGAAGGTAAGACCCAAGAGGTTTGGCTAGAGTTGGTGATAAAAATCAACAAACAAATTTTTTTTGTTCTTTTCTCATCGGTTAAATAAAAATCATTAAACAGAACCTCTTTCCAAAGAAACAGCTCTTGATATGATGAACTATGGAACAGGATTCATGCTGCCCACACAACTAACAAGAGAAAGGGACTGACCCTGATGATGATGTATAGTTTGAATAGTTAAAGTCATTATTAATATTACCCTAGAAAGGAGAAGATTATGAGAAATTTTAACTAGGATGAGTGAAAGAGTAATGGACGAGGATGTGATTACCACCCTGTCCACCTTAAAACGAGGTGGTCAATCGTGATGGTTTTGTCAGGAGATGCTGTGTACTTGAAAAACCCAACCTAACTGGGCACATAACTATAATGTCATAGAGGGGTAATGGAAAAGGAGTCAATACAAGTATTATTTTTGCCTCGTAAAAGGATTTAACGAACACCTTCCCATAGAACATGGTTTATACAATCAGTTTCAGTATAAGTTTTGAACCCTAGTGAAACCGATATGTTGGGTATTGATTGGTATGCATTAGCAAATAGAATGAAGAATTAGAGGCATATAATAAAGTTCAGATCAGTACTAGCTTCTGGATCAGCCTCTGCGAAGTGAACCATACTGGCCGGTACGTATTGGTTTCAGCCGAAACTTGAAACCATACCATAGAATCTGACTTCCAAAAACTTCTATCATCCGTGAAGCCTCACCAATTCTAATGAAGAGACTTTCCAGATGCTCCATCCCAATCATTCAAGTCTGGCCTGAAATAACTTCCAACCCAATTTTTTCTCGTTCTTACTACAGTAAACCATCATCTATTTAAAAATTCGAAACTTATGCATTTCATTATTACACTTTGAAAGAAAATCACTCTCCACCTTTTTATGTCCTTACTTGACAACTTACGTAAGGTGAAAGCTGAAAAGAGAGGGAAAATGGAAGGTCAGATACTGTGCTCTTAAGTTATCTTCAGACACCTAGAAAAATTTATACTCTTAAGCAACGCAATCCAATCTCTTTAAATTCCAGTATGTGAAAAGTTCCTACCAATAAGCACTTGGGACAGAAAAAGTGTCCTCCATTTGAATGACTGGATCAATGATTCATAACTATCCTGCGTGTTTCCTGTAGCCAATATTTTAGTAATTTAACAATATTATAACATGCTTTTAAACTTTTAAAGTTGTTGGTTACTGTTTTGTGCCATGCCTCATCAGCATCTATGTGAAGGGTGAAGGCCTGAACCTCACTGTGACCAAGTAAAATTGTGGCAAGTCTACATACTGATCCCATGCTTTAGCACGATGCAGACAATGAGTTGTACCTGGACAGTGATGCAGCTATTGTTCAGAGCTGTCCTATCCAAGACAGATCCCCCCCTATATATTCTGATCGTGACGAAAGGAGACCTACCACAACCCAAAAGGGGGTTGTTGTCATTTTTACGGTATGGGGACCATGAACGGTGAGCTTGTCAGAAAAAGCCGATGTGGTGCCCTGCTGACATTATCTACCTACCACTCACGTCGACCAAGGAACTGTAGGAATCAGGCCGGTCATCAGCTCTGCTAGTGACTCCGCCACCTTGTCAGGGGTTGACCTGGGGATTTTCACCCTTGTCACATATAAATACAACCTCAATTCCCCTTAAATTGCACAATATTCTGCCAACAGTCCTAAACTTCAATAATGGCTTAAGCTTGTTGCCCTGTTGGGTCTCCCTTATCGGCATTCTCCTGCTCCATATTGGACTTTACCTAACTCTTAAGGTAACAAAAATCAAAAGGTTGTGATCACAGTTTAGAAGATCTTAGGATTGTCTTACCCATTAATGCCCCACCCTGTTGCACACGTGTTTTTCCACCTCAAACATAACTTTATGGCCATTATCCATTTCTTGCAAGAGTTTACTTTGGCTTTATTAGTAATATTATTTGCGTAATAAACTGCTCCGACACAGCTGATCCATAACTGCATTAGATCCTATGCCCAATTCATCATTGTGCCACATCATTTTGACCAAGGGAGTTTTGAAGGATCCGGTTAACATAACTAGATAGTGGATTGCACCATAGAATGCAAAGTTAAGGACAAAATATTTTCATTGTTTCCAAATATATATGAATATTTTAATTATAAATGCAGAAAATAAATACACTTCTCATATACTAAAAAAACTGAGCACTCTACTTTAACATCACACTTTAAAAGCACTAGTAACGATAATTAAGGGACAACTGAACAAGATTTGAAGAATGAGTTTGAAGAAGGAACTCACTTTAGAAATTGCACGACGATGAGCAGATTCAAGGCTTAGTACAGGTGAAGCCAGCGACTTTCCTAGCATCCCTGCACTGTAAACAATAACTGAAAAATTGAACAAAATCACTTAAGAAAAGCTCAATCATAAGAACTAGACAATTCTAAGAAACATAAAAGAAAACATTGTAGGATCATAACAGTAAAGTTGTTGTATTTTAAAGTAAATAGAGAACAGTTGTCATTATTATAAATGACAATATTGTTATCATTTTTCACCGTTTTAATTTCATCGACTGAAAATATATATATATATATATATATATATATATATATATATATATATATATATACACACACACTATATAAAGATAAAAAAAAAACCAAAATTCCATTATTTCTAGGCACATATATTCCAGTAAATCATGTATTTATCTGCTATCAGTATCCCAATACATGTCTTTTAAGCCTTCTCCTCGCATTCTCACAGCCTTTAACATCCCCAGAATCACTTCTTCTCAGTTCTCACTATTTAGCTTATTAATCTACTATGTACATGTTAAAACCAACTTCACTGATTCTCCTTCAATTTTCTCTTCCACATAGTCTAATTGTCAGATTCTTTAAAACCCGCGCCACTTTCAATCACAACTATGGCAGTAAATGAATTCCATTTCATAATTAAAGAGCTTCAAGACATTAACTTGAGCTAATATATTTGAAAAATAAAAAGAGAAGAGAAAGAGAAAGCTCAAATATAAAACTTTTACATCTAAGTCTAACCAGATGGAATCACAATTGAGTTAGTAATTGAAATTCAATTCATGCATAACAAAGCTTCAAGACTGTATCTTGATTTCATACTTGTGAGTGCTGAGGTGAGAGATGTTCGGGTTATAAGTTAAAAAATACAGCATAGATTAATGGCAGAGCAAAACAATCCAAATGGAGCATGGAAATAAATCAGAGGAATACAGATGAGAGATACCCAGATGGAAGGTTGCCTCCTGCGAATAAAAATCCACAATCCCGGTTCAGCTGAATATGGTATATTGCGGTGGAATTAATGAAGAACGACGAAATATCGACGAACCCCTTTTCTGCTCTTTTTTCTTTCAGAGAGAGAGAGAGAGAGAGAGAGGTACAGAACTTATGGTGACAATCAGTCAATTGGTCGATTTTGGTTGAGAACATATATTAACGAACGGAGCAGGAGACTTATCGTTGTGGGTCCCATATAAACAAAACCTTTTTTTCTTTTTCCTTTTCCCACATATAAACAAGGGTGCCAACGGGTCGGGTTCGGGACGGCAAAACCGAATCATATTATATAGGACGGTTTTGGGTCTTGTCAGTTCCGGGTCTGGGGACGTCACCCTTAGTCCCGAAACCGAACCTATAAATACTTGGTTCTTAGCGGATACCTGACACCCGTTTTTAACGAGGTACCCGATAGTTACTATACAAATATATGTTGGTGGATATATAGGTTGTAGACAAGATGAGAAAGAGGAAAGAGATGGAATGGGTTTGGAAGGCTATAAAAAAATTATAATAAAATAAATATAAACTTTATCTGCTTTAATGAACCGAAGCGTGATGATGTCATTGTCCTTGAAACCAAATTTGTCCCATTTTGGATCGTATCCGCAGTGTACCGGTCTAGGGGTTGGCCTCCAGGATTCAACGATTTTTCCTTCTGGTAGATTATACGGTCATACTGGGCGAAAGACGAAGAAGTTTATGTAGTACTTGACTAGAACTTGAAGAATAAAAGAAAATTTTGTAGTTGCAAAAATCGTCAAAAACTTGAAGAAGTAGATTGAGGAGAGAGCTCTTGGCTTGAGGTGTGTTGCTTGAGTCAACAAAGGAGGTGAGGGCCTCCTTTTATAGACCCAAAGCACTAGCTGTTTGGGCCTTAATTAGGCCTAAACGGCTAGTCTATTAACTCAGCCATTTTGGACCTCCAAATCCCCCCACCCACAATAAAGACATAATTTAAACTGCCCCAATTAAATGAAAATATGAAAACTGAAATTTCATTAACTAAACACAAAACTGTTTTAACATAAATTTAAAGTTTAAAATCAAATTCCAACAATCTTCCATATGATTCAAAACTCAAAAACAGACCTAGTTAAGTGCTTAAAAGAATATGATGCAGTCATATCGGTGTCTTTTGGACTTAACCGTACTTAGGGTTGTTCAATACAGTGTCTACAGAGACAATGTGGAATAAATTCTTGAACCTAATCTCTTTTATGTAAATAGCTAATACTAAGACCCACATCATACCCTACCAGAGTCTTCTTCTAGTGGGTTGACACATTTAGGCCATGCGTCGCCTAGATTTCATGAGTGCTCTAGAGAGTTTGCCTAATTCTCAACAGAAATGGCCCCACTTCACACTCATATAGGTAAAATCCATCAAGTATGTAACTGCAACTAAACATACCACCTATAAAGGATATGAACTTTATTAAGAGTTTTGAAAACACATAATCACACATTGCAATTAGCACTACATACATCGATCATAGGGATAGGTCACTATTCAGTGCTATCGAATTCCGTAAGTGACAAGTGATACCCATTGAACTTATTTCCTGGGATCTCTATTCATGCAGGATGGCTTGCCATCACTAGCAGTTCATTCTAAGGGCTTTAACCACATCCCCTTCAATGTCTCACATATTAACTTCCTAATTAATGGTTTAGTCAAAGGATCTGCTAGATTCTTTTCTAACCTAACAAAGTTAATTGTTATGACTCCAACAGTAAGTTGTTGCGTTAATGTGCCATGTCTTAGACGTATATGTCTGTTTTTCCCATTTTATATTTTGTTCTTTATCTTTGTTATAGCAGCTTGGCAATCAGATTGTAGGGACACAAATGATACTAGTTTGGTCACTAAAGGAATATCTGTCAATAGGTTTCTAAGCCACTCGGCCTCTCAACCTACTAGTTCTAAGGCTAAAAATTCAAATTCCATAGTAGACTTAGCATTACAGGTCTACTTAGTGGATTTCTAGGAAATGGCTCCACCGCCAAGGTGAACACATAATCACTCGTAGAGTTTATCTCATCATTCCTTGTTATCCAATTAGCATCACAAAATCCTTCTAACACAGAAGGAAAGCCAGTAGTGAGTATGCTATAGTCTATAGTCCCTTTTAAGTACTTCAATAATCTAGATATGGCGGTCCAGTGATCTGGTTTAGACTATGAGTATATCTACTCAATCTATTTACTGCATAGACTATGTCAGGTCTAGTGCAGTTCATCAAGCATATAAGGTTGTCAATGATTCTAGAGTATTCTAGTTGTGATACACTTTCACCTTTATTTTTACACAAGTGAATACTATAGTCATAAGGAGTGCTCACAAGATTACAGTCAAAGTGCTCAAACTTCTTTAAAATCTTCTCTACATAATGATATTGTGACAAGGCTATACCATTCCCATTGTGTATAATTTTAATACCTAATATCACATCAGCTTCTCCCAAATCCTTCATATCATATTTGAAAGTTAGGTATTTTTTAGTGTTTTTCACTATTTCAAGATTTGTTCTCATTATGAGCATATCATCTACATATAAGCAAATAACTACACCATTATTATTTTCAAATTTATGATATACACATCTATCTGAATCATTTATCTGATATCCGCTAGATACTAGCACTCTATCAATTTTTTCATGCCATTGTTTAGGTACTTGTTTTAATCCATATAGAGATTTTACTAGCTTACACACTTTCTTTTCTTTACCTTGAGCTATAAAGCCTTTAAGTTTATTCATATACATTTCTTCTTCTAAATCATCATTTAGAAAGGCTGTTTTAACATCCATTTGGTATATAATTAGTTTATGTATAGAGGCAAAGCAATCAACACTCTAATAGTAGTCATCTTAGCTACCAGTGAGTAAATGTCAAAGTAGTCTATATCTTCCTTTTAACTATACCCTTTAACCACTACTCTTGCTTTAAATTTATCAATTGAACCATTAGATTTTAATTTCTTTTTAAATATCCATTTACAACCTATAGTTTTGCAACCAGGAGGCAAGTCAACCAATTATCAATTGAACCATCAGATTTTAATTTCTTTTTAAATATCTATTTACATCCTATAGTTTTGCAACCGGGAGGCAATTCAACCAACTCCTAAGTATGATTTGACATAATTAATACAATCTCACTGTTGATTGTATCTTTCAAGAATATTGAGTCTGGAGAAGACATAGCTTCCTTATAGGTTGTCAGATCATTGTCTACTAGTGTAGCGGCCTGAACATTTTAATTATGTATGCTTGATTTAGTTAACCATTATGATGTTTGTTTGCCTTTGTTTGGATTAACCACGGGGTTAATTGTAACAACCCGAACCAGATTTTTCCAATTGCATGGGTTATCCAGTCCAAGCGTCACCTTCACCTCGTATTTTTACGAGAGTGGCAACACAATTAATTCATAAGCGGAAGTCCTAAGCAGTTCTAGTAAGATATAAGTAACTAATATACCTAGAATAAAATTTCTAGCATTCTAAGTAACAAAGACTAATTC
>JAUPMG010179167.1:400-10427 GCA_031762675.1 Pachysandra terminalis
CCCCCCCCCCCCCCCCCCCCCCCCCCCCCCCCCCCCCCCCCCCCCCCCCCCCCCCCCCCCCCCCCGGCAAGGATGTTTTGGTGACTTTGATGATAGTCTTGAGGAAATCAGATGATTAGTTTCTATCCCTCTCAGTCTTAGTTTCTTTCTTTTTCGACCTTCTCGGTCTCTTTCAATTTCATTTATGTAGTACAGTTTTTGTGGTTTCTTTTGTATCACAGTTCGTGATCTTTTGTAATCTTTTCACTACTTGATGATTAATGAAATTGTTGTTAAATGTTAATTATCAACAAAAAAAAATGTTATCCTGGTTCTCTTCTCTATCACGGAAATTTCCCTTTCATAGAGATCTAAGCCCAGCTGATGCTGTTGAGATGACTTCCCTTCCTGACAATAGTGGTTCCATTTCTACTGTGCCTTTTTAGGATTTTGAGTAGCAGTAGACACTAGAACAATTGCTTTCCCTGCTAAACAAGTACGGAAACCGGTTTTCCTCCCTAGAACTAAAGCCTTCATCTAGATTTCAATGCTTAAAAATCAATATCAGTGATGTTCTGCAACAGAAGAGGAAATACAAAGCCTTGTCTACTCATGTTTGCATATTGTGTACGTGGGCGGGGATTCTGCCAAACATTTGCCGGCACACTAGTATGCTTGTACTAACTGATGTCATATTTTGTAAATTGCAGGTCATATAATAGGCAATGTTCTCATACAGTGACAGTTTATGGGAACTGGAGTAACAAGATTTTTTATTTTATTTTTTGTAGGTGTCTCATACAGTGACAGTTTATGGGAACTGGAGTAACAAGATTTTTTATTTTATTTTTTGTAGGTGTCTTGGTTGTGCTATATTGTGGACCAAATGTAGACAAAGGAATGTTAGAATATATTTTTTCAGTTAAATAAGGAATGTTAGAATCTTCGAAGACAAATAGGTAGGCATATACTCGAAGCTAGTAGGAGTTAAATACTATGGTAGGTCATTGTGCCATAGCTAAAAAGGAGCTTCAAGGAATATTACTCTGATTTCATGAGAGATTTGAGAGCAGTAGCACTTTCTAGTTCTGTCAGGATAAGGTCTTCCTTAGTATGGACTCCTTCAGAGTTCGGATCAGCTAAGCTAAACTTTCATGGGTCTTCTCTGGACAACCCTGGTCCTTTGGGTATTGGCAAGTGTGTTTAGAAATCATAAACAGGAAATTATTCTATAGGAATGTGTACTTCCAAAAGGACTGAGGCAATAGCTTATCCTATTGGCTTCAAAGTGACAAGAAAGTTGAACTTATCTGTCTCATAGTGGAAAGGGACTCCTCTACCATGTGACCGTGTAAAGACTGCTGCAACACTATTCTCTTGATCCTTGTTGATATTTAGAATCAATGTCAAGTAGAAGTGATTCTAAATTATCAATAACTGCTTCATCTAATCCAGTTGCACTTCAAATAACCATGAATCCATGACTGAGTTGAATGGGACAAAGTACCTTTTGTGAACTCAATTGGTCAAAATTTTCCTTGGAGCTAGGTGGAAATTGAAATTTATCACTGATGACCCTTTAAACAAATCAGACCAAGGTATGAAGAATGGCTTCAAGATAATAATTTAGTAATGACATGGCAATGGAACAATATGGCATCACCTGTAAGTGCTAATGTTACAATTCTAAAGACTGCAAAGGATGTTTGGACGCTGTTAGGGAATGATTTTTTTTCTGATCTGGATCTGTATGTGATGAGAGAGAGAGAGAGAGAGAGAGAGAGAGAGAGAGAGAGAGAGATTAAGTCTATTAATGGACTTAATAGATTTGTAATCAACAGGCTCTAAGCTCTCATGGCCAAAAACAATATTGGATCAAGCCGAGCCTGAGCTCAAAAAATGTTAAGCATGTGCCCAAAAAAATTTTTAACGGGTCTAAGCCTAAAATAAACCAAACATACACCCAAGAATCAACGAAGAAGATGACCGAATCAACTGGTTGTTGTACTCTATGACTTGGGGCATCACAATCCTATTATTATGCTCACCCCAAATAAGCCAAGTGATAGCAAAGAATAACACCTGATATATCAATTGTCCCCACTTTTCCAAGAATGGAAATGCCACTGACTTAGAAGATCCAAGAGGCTCCCCAGCATAACCCGCTCCATCCCAATCATCAAAAAGAAAGCAAAGCAAAGCTGCCTGGCAACTGAACAATGAATGTATATATGATCCACAGATTCTCATTACGCTAGGCACATAATAGACTCAAGAAGACAGAGCCAGAAATTTCATCCTCTTCTGTAGGGTGTCATAGGTGTTGATTCTATATGATAGTGATGTCCAGACAAATGGGATCTAAAATCGTAAAGGGCTGGCGGCAGGAGTCTGTCATCCCGGATACACTGAAATAAAAAAGAACTAGTACACAAAACTCCCTGAGGATCGGGTGTCCAGACTTGAATATCTGATCAGGATAAATCGATAAAAACATTTTTAAGAAAGGCAAAAACGGAAGCTAATTCACTGAGATATGAAGATTTGCTTGCTGAAGTAAAGGGTTGCAGCCCAAGCCAGATCCACTTGACAAAGTCGTATTACATTTTTTTTTTTTTTGATGAAATGGTACTACATGGACGAAGTATTCTAATAAACTTAATTTCATTGAGTTATTTCCTACTTAGTTGATAAAAGCCAAAATTCCATAGTAACTCTTAAATCAAAGAAGAAAAAGGAAACATCAATGAATATCTTTAAATGTCCTAAAAATCAGTTATAAATACAGGTTTAATTGAATTGGTACACAACTGAGTTCTTAAAATCTGCTGATGGTTTGGTCAACAATAAAAATTACAAGAAAGTTGTTGTAGAGTTCAAGTAAGGGCATCTTTCAATAACTCAATAAATTCCAAAACTTACATCAATATATTAACCTAATGAGGGAAAGAAAACATGACCCAATACCTTAAACATCTACAAGAAATTGTTTGTAATCTGAAGATTTCTTAGTCAATTAGCCTAAACAGCAAGTAGCACAGTTGATCAAATCCTAGTTCCCGTGGCAGAACCATATTTGAAGAAGTTACGTAGAATGAATTACAAGGCACAGTAGCACATACCTGATCACCTCGACGCGGATCAACACTCAAGTTCACATGTGCTTCGACAGTTTCATCAAAATTCCCCCTGGCACTAGCCTGAACAATAACTAGAAATGACAGCAATAAATTAACCAACATTGAAATTCTGCAAAACTAAACAGGAAAATATAATAGACCTGATTTTCTAGTCAGATTCAACAGAGTTAGAAACCTGGTGAGACAAGGATTTTATACATGGTAACTATTTGACGAACCCCACTTCTCTACGTTTGCTTCCACTTGAGTCCGCTTTATATACTAAGTCTATAAAGCGGACTCAAGTGGAAGCACATGTAGAGAAGTTTCAGCTAACTTCCCCAAACTCCAAATACATTTGTCAAGTGACAAAAAGGTTTCACATAAATCTATCGTCTTTCTTGTACATAACTTAAAAATTACAAAATTCGATGGATAAAGTTACACATGGCAAAATCTGCTATTCTTATATTATGTGTCTCAGTTATTGTCTACAAGACCTATCCAAAGGCCCCTATCAAGCAGTCTTAATCGGCCATGTCATCTTCCCACATTGCGGAAAAATCATGTCTCACCAGACCAGAATACCTTTTGTCAAGTGATAGTCAAGCAATGCAGCAAAAAGAAAGCCCAAATTGAACATAAAGGTAACAATTATGGAGTAAACAGCACAAACCTTCATGTAAATAAGATAAAATTACGATTGCCGACATTTAAAACAAGAAAACGTGAATTAGCAAAGTGGCAGCAATTCTTAAGTAGGGCAACAACTAAAACTAGGTCATATGGAAAGAAAGGCATGTCAACCAATTGAGCTTAAAAGGTTGTCAACCTGTTCTGGATGTGACAAAGGTCCGCATTTTAGCTTCTTTTTTCTTTATGAATTTAGAGTTTTAGGTGTCCTATGACCAAAATCATAATCTAAGATACCTTATATAACACGATTTGGGTCCAAATACCAATTAGCAACAGTTGACAACAAATCATACCAAAAGTTATATACGTGTTCGTGTGCTATATTAGTAAGTAGTTTCGAAATTCTTGTGAAAAGAGCATTTTCAAATATAACAAAATTTCACAACACCAAAATCAGCAGGGGAATAATCAATGGATAATGGTTATGGAAATTCATAAGATGATGACAATGTCAGAATATACACCTAAGCTCCACCATCTAGATTCAAATCACTAGTCATATAACTTTAGGAGGTAAAAGATAGCAAATAAATTTTAAGCTTCAAACTTGAAGCTACAACATGAATATAATTTCTTGAGATAGATGAGTAATAAGCTTTGCACTGACCTTGACTTCCCTAATTGCCTCCTGGAGATCAATAACAACCTTTTGCTTTTTCTTCACCACTTCGAGTAATGTCGGAAAAGGAACGTTCTCTTCTTCAACCCTAACAAAAAGCCGTTGCCGCCGCATACGAGCATCGGCTTCCATCCTCTTCGTCTCTTTTTCCAACTGCTCATTCTCCTTCGCTACTTCTTCTTTCGGCGCTTCATCTGGCGAAATAGAAACCCTGTCTTCGGGAAGTGGTGCGACACGCGTCGGATAAGAAACCGGCGATATGGACGGCATATCTTTCACATACCGAATTTCTTCTCGGGTCCAAGTCCGAGGTTCAACATCTGTCTCCTGCTCGGCGTTGGTCTCCGGTTGCCGGAAAACTGCTCTTCCGGCCTCTCTCTCTCTTCTAGGAAGTGGATTCTGAGGTTGAATTGGTGGTTCTACCTCGGATTGAGATGGAACCCTAGGTTTTACAGCGTAGGAAACTGGTTTAACTGGTGCAGATTGAGTAGGCTTACTAACCGATTCATTTTTTGGATCTTCCGGTTGTGATTCGGATGAAGATGACGAAGACGAGCAAAGATATCTCTGTAGGAATAGAAATGGGGATCTTAGGGTTGAAGTTTTGACTGACTGTGTAGGAAATTCACAGAACTCCAAATCTTTGGTGTGAGTAGGTAGAACAGATGAAGAACGTAAGAGAATAGATGCTTGACTAGGAAGAGGACTGTTGCTGCAATGGCGGCGAGCTCGAGATAGAGCGAACTTTAAGGCCGCCATTGTTTCAGAGCTCGACGAACTGTCAAGGGTTTTAGGGGGAAATTCTCGAGCTCTCGTGATGAGAAGACAAGGGTTTTCGGCAAGTACGAGTATTATAGTCATTCCATGGAGGACAGTGTTTCTGTCCTTCACAATCTCACACCGTCTGATATTCCACTGGATAAAAAGGATCAGTTGATGTGCCATGGGCCAGCTCCAAGACGTAGGGCTGTAAGTTTGGCCCAGCCCGCCCAAAGCCTGCCCGATCTAACCAGAATATGAGCCCGAATTCATGAATTAGTTTGGGTTTAGGTTCGGGTTGGGCTCAGTTTTGAACCATAAGCTGAGTTCGGGTTGGGTTCTGTTTGAGTTAGTTTGGGGGGTTTGAGTTTGGGTTGGGTTGTGTCAGGGGTGCAACTCGATTCGGTTTGGTTCAGGTTGACGTCAACCCAAGACAAAACAGACATTGGTTAAGGTTAACCTAAAACTGAACCGAACCAATTTGAGAATCGAACTTCCCAACCCGAAAATTAAACCGAACTGAAATAGAAAACCCGAAACCCAAAGCAAACCAACCCAACCCAAATTGTAGTTTCGGTTCGGTTTGGGTCTTGTTATGTTGGTTTAACATAATGTTTTTCAGAATTACATTATTTATAAAATACTATGTTTTATATGTCATATACAATATATAACATAACATATAATACATATATAGACTATAGTTCGGTCAAAACCAATTCGGATTACAACTGTATACACTGTAGTTCAGGTTTTGATTTCGTTTGATTTAACCGAGACTTCAAACCAAAACCAAACCAATCTAATTCGATTTTATAATATTGAAATCAAAGCCAAACCAAATATCTAGAAACCCAACCCAAACCAAACCGAAGTTGGTTTGGATAGGTTCAATTCCGGGTTTAACCAACCCAAGCTGCACCCCGGGGTTATGTTATAAATAATTATATATACATACATAAATATGTATATATAATTAATGTTATATTATTTTAAGAAAATATAAGTTTTTTTTCTTTTATTTATTTTTTAACTCTTTTTAGCTTTTCTAATATGGCCTGGACCAAGATATATAAAATAGTAATATTTTATATATGCATTTATGTATGTAATTCTTAGAAAAAAGTTATATTAACTTGATCTAATCCGACCCAAAATGAACCGACTGTGCACCTTGGGTTAGGTCGGTTTGGGTTTAAGGTTTCTTTTTATTTCAATTTTGTTTGGTTTTTGAGTTGGGTTTACTCTAGCCTTCACTAATCTCGGTTTGATTTTACATGATGTCAACCCGAACCGACTCAAACTGTTTTTATAGTTACTTGATTAGTAACTACTAGTAACGACCAAACTCGTCCCACCCGCCAGTTGTGGATGTCCGTTTGATCCAACCTTCTAGCTCATAAATAGGGATAAAACTTCTTGATAATAGCTGATGATCACACGGTTAGGAACTCAGGATTGATGAATTTGTGGGCCCAGGCATGTGCTATCTCTAAGAAAAAAGTCGAAGTCGTGAGCAAGAGACCGGAAAGTCAGACTAAACCCTTCTTTTCGATCTAATCTAATCAAAACATCCCAGTCTTTCATCAAGATCTCGTTAAAAGTTCTATCTTGATTTCTCTTTTCTGCTATTTCAACGATTGTGTTCCGTTCGTCTAAGCAAATTGAGATTGTTGTTGTGATCTCAACGTAGTAGTCGCCGTAGCAGGTTAAGGCTGCGTATGGGGTTGTGCTTATCTCCCACTTATCCAAAGCAACAATAAATTGCTTATTTGAAGAAATAGCGTTTGATAAATACATTTATTTAAGTGCTTATCAAAGTGTGGGGTAAAATAGGTATTATAAATTTTTTATTAAAGTTTGAAATAACATTTATTTAAGTGCTTATGAAAATTTAGGGGTAAAATAGGTATTTTAAAAATATTATCAAAGTTGTGAAATAGCTTAACGCATAAGAGCTTGGGAAAAGCTGCTCTCAGCAGCTTCTCCTTATGAGTAGCCTTCCTCTAGTGTTTATGGGTAAGCACTTACCTATAAGCGCTACCAAACACAAATTTAATTATAAAAAGTGCTTATATAAGCTATAAGCTGTAATAAGTACTTATTGAAGCCGTGCCAAATGCAACCTAAGACTACGTTTGGCCCGGTTTTTACTTTTGGATAAGCATTAGTTCGATAAGTAAGGTCTCGTTTGGCACCCATGCATTTGCAGAACTCATTCCATGGCTTAGAATGAGTTCCAAGCCCTAGAATGAGTTTTGACAAAAAATCGAGCGTTTGGTTAGCCAAAATAGAATGAGTTTTCTCAAAATGAGAATGAGAACACGTGAACCCATAATCACCTCTGACCCCGAGATTTGAGAATGAGTCTTCATCTTTGCGGTGGCAAACTTATAAATAAAATTATTGATGTCAAACTTGTAAACTTGAGAGAAATTTGTTGCTGGTGTTTGAGAAGTTGTGATGGGGGGTACAAGTGTGTGATGCTGTTGGGGGTTGGAGTTGCAGAGACGGGTTCAAGTGCTGCTACTGTCGCAGCAGCAAAACGAAGGGAGAGAGAGAGGGTTTTCAGATGATTTAGGGTAGTTTTGGGTTGGGATTTGGAGAGGTTAGAGAGGGCAAGGGATGGTGGTGTAACAGAGACCAATGGAGATGGTTTTATGGTGGCTTTGACACATGAGATTTTACAGAAGTTAGTGATGGAGGTTGGCTGAAATGGAGCAGAGTATATGGAGCTTGGGTGCAGAGTTGGTGGTGTGGTTGGATATGGGCAATGGTGGAGTTGCTACTGGAAATTGCAGAAGGTTTATAGTTGGGATTTTAATAAGGTTTTACAGGTTGTTTGGCGTGTTGCATAGGTGGTTGTTCATGTGAGGATTTGATGGAGAATGGAGATGCGACGGAGAGAGGTGAGGAAAGGGATCAGGTGTAGTGACCCTAACCTAGATTTAATAGTTAATTAATAATTAAGTGATGTATTGTAATTGAATTGTGGAATTGGGATAAAAATGAAATTAATAAGGTTGATCGATCGGCAAAGTCGATCGAGCGAGCGACACATACGATCGAGTGAAAACTTTGATCGATCAGAATGGACTTAATCTAATGGGCTTATGGGCTAATGTTGGGATTAAGTTGTATTAGATGAAACTTGGAATGAGTATAGTGTAATTAACAAAATTAAAACCTAGTAGAATTAGAAGTAGAGGATTAAACCATTAGATTAATCTTGATTAAAAGTTATTAGTTCTTCTAGAAGGGTTCTAATTTAAGTTAGAAGGGAATTGGAGATCATAATTAGATTTGGATTGAAATAAATAATTAAGATTAGTTAGAATTAGATTATAATATTTCTAATTGGTGAGGATATGTAGAGATAAGGTTTCTAACTAATTTAGGAAAATGGGAGAATCGTGTATAGCAAGAAGTAAGAGGGATTAAGGCTTTGGCTGAGAGAAAAGGAGAGAGAAAATGTGAGTGGTTACTGGGATTGAGATTGGAGAAGAAGAAGAATAAGTAAAGAGGAAGAAGAAGAACAAAGTAAGATCAAATAATATAACGGTAAGTTGTAAAATCTGTAAATTTCTCTTGGGTTTTGTTTGAGATCATTAAAGTATGATATTATGTTAATTTTTAATATCGCTTTGATACTATTTGATCATGTCCTGATCTGAATCCATGTTAGATTTGCATCTCGTTCTCTTATGATCTAATGTGTTATGTTTATTAAATTAGATTGGTTTGATAAAACTATATAAGCATGATTATGTTAATCAGCGATTAGATTTGATTATCATGTTATACATATATTTTTAATATGATGAATTAAGTATAATATAATAATTATGATGATTATGGACTCTAGAAAATGAATGAGGATAGAAATCGGATACCAAAGTAGGAACCAGAAACCCAAAAAATCCAAAGAACTGTACAGGTATGAATCAGTGACATCCGGACCTATTACATTATTTTTAATAATTTATTTTATATTTTATTATGCTTCCCCTATTCATTAGAAACAAACCCACACAAGTTTGAACTGATTTCATGAAGAATTGATCAAGTTATGATTTAATTACTGAACCTGTATCGATGCAAGAAACCCATAAAATGGAACCTGTAAATGTTTGTATTTATTGAGTAAATTACCGATTCTAATAATTTTATATATTTTATTTGATATTTTTCCTATATTATCCTTTTAGTTAAGATTCTAACAAAACAATTTGGAGGTCATTCCGATAAGTATTTAGGAAGTTATGACCAAAATACTCACTGTTCGTCGAAGCTGAAAAATCCAGAAAAGTGACATAGATTAATTTCCAGAATTATTTGGAATTGAACCGTTTAACTCAAGGACTTGACCACTTAGCCTAAGAATGTAAATTACATGTAATTGAAGGTTTTGATATGAGTATGGATTGCTTGATTTTGTGCTAGCATGTGAATATTATACTTGTTGTATTTGAAAGGATTCTTGTGATGGCTTCCTAAGGATTGTTCGAGTGTATGGGCGCCCGAACAACTTCCAAAGGGTGTTATCACTGGAGATCTTACGAATTGTTGTGAAGGAATCTTGTGATGGTTTCCGGTGGATTATTCAGGTGTATGGGCGCCCGGATAGCTTCCGAAGGATTCTATCACCGGAATTCCTATGGTTTTGGATCTTTCCGATGAAATGGAACTTGTGGTTAATTTGGTCGTCTTGTGTGATAGATTTCTCTGGGTGTTAATCCCTAAATGTACGTGGATAAACGTCTTCTTTGTAGGCCTCACTGGGTGTTAATCCCTAAATGTACGGAACTAGCTTCGGGAATTGAGCCCGGTAGGTTGCGAATCCTACAAAACCACG
>JAUPMG010179178.1:0-10427 GCA_031762675.1 Pachysandra terminalis
GGATAGTTATTAGTTTTATGATATGTATATTTCTTCTTTGTTTTTGCAGGGTGGGTACTGATTCACAAAAGCATGAGCTTTGCTCTTGCAATGCAAAGGTAGGCCATGAAACTCCTGAGACCTTGTTTCTTAATATTTGATTCTTTCTCTCTCTCTCTCTTTGGATTCCTGTTTTTCTATTGTTTTTTTTCGATGGCAGAGATTTTAGTTAATATATTTGGAAATGAGTATTTTCTGAAGAGGGCCCACATCACACAAAGAAGCATAACTTGATTACCCCTAGTTATGATTAACGTACCTGCATAATTTCATCCGCTTAACATAAAATCCTATGACTTGACACCTTTGAATTCTTTCAAAACTATTTACCAGTCAATCAGAAGATGGCCAATGGAACTGCATGTGAATTAAAGTTTTGTAGGATCTTTCGAAATTCTCCTGTATCTCTTCTTCCATACATCTAGCAAACAGCATACAGACCATTTTCCTAAAGATAAACTCTGGAGTTGAAGAGTAATTTTCTTTTTTCTTTGAGTTGTAGCTGTTCCCTACTTTAAGTTGGAACAGATGCTGATGTGAGGGAGGTTCCAAAAGAAGAGGGGGGTGTGGGGGTGTGTGTCTGTGTGTGTGTGGAGGGACACATGGTTCCTTGGACAACCTATAGTGAATGAATAATTGATTTGCATTTCTTGCTTCTCTTTTGCTTATGATGCATTTTTTTGGGGTCGATATACCTCAAGAAGTCAATTGTTCAACATTAATATTTTTGCTAGAATATTCGACCAAACAAATGCTTCTACCTTTGATTTATCCAAAGAAATAATAGAGCTTCTACCATCAGATGGGCAAAATTGTATAAAAAAGAAGCCACCTCAATCTTGGTAATCAGAAAATCACTAATTTGGGTTTGAAGGATCTTTCCTAGAATGGACCATTTGAACCTTCCAAACCTCCAGTTGCTAGACTTTTAAGAAATAAGAAAGCCTTTACGAGTTTCAACAAAATGTTGCATTTGTTGATCTCTTTGCCATGAAGAGCTGTCTGAACAAAGGACACCACACAACAGCATTGTTCCTTTTCTAAAAATAAGTTAATCAAAAGATGCTTAAAAGGATCCAACTGGTACAAGCTGATCAGCAGCCTAGTGGAGGTCCATCTAGGTAGCCATGTTGTACCATGAGATTTATTCATGTCTAATTCATGTGGTACGTCCATGTAGCTTTGACCTGGTCTTGAGAGGTTGCATGGGCAACTGGAGTTATCAAGTGTGTTCTTGTTTTTTGAGTTTTTTCTTAATTACCTCTTGGTTTTATGTTTTAAGTTCTTAGAAGATGAGAGTTTGCTATAATTTTTCCGGCTTGGTAAAGTGTAATATAACTAGGTTTTGGAAAAATTACATGGAGAGATTATGCACAGTTTTTTCTTAATTACTTCTTGGTTTATGTTTTAACTACTTGGAAGATGAGAATTTGCTATAATTTTTCCCGATTGGTAAAGTGTAATGTATTAGCTAGGAAAAATTACATGTAAAGATTATGCACATTGTATACAAAGATTATACCCTGCTAAGTTTACACGTAGGTACTTTGACTGTATTTTATTACAATTTGAACAGTCTCAGACTTTGACCCCTATTTAAACCTTTCTCCACATGGTTTAAGATATCGTTTTCATATTGGGTATCAACCCAAGGAAAACCGAGTTCTATCGGCTGATGACACGGAGTAATATGGATTGAACCCTCCCCACTTAAAAAAATCCAAAAAACAAAATCAGAAAAATCTTAAAAATTTTCATTTCCATTAAAAAATGATGAGAATATATAAAGCATAAATAATATGCAACTAGATGAGCTTTAAATAGTATTTATGAAGATAAGAATGATCACGTATTACAAATAAAGAATCATGACAAAGAAACTAAAGCTAAAAAAACAAATAAAAGCATACATAACACATCTGTATGTCAAATAAACGTCGAACCTGCTCGAGCTATTCTTAAAAATATTAATTTCCATTTAAAAATGATAAGAATATAAATATGAAAACAAAATAAAGCATAGATAATATGCAACTAGATGAACTTTAAATAGTATATAAGAAGCTGTTATAAAAAAAATAAAATAGTATTTAAGAAGCTAAGAATGATCACATATTTCATATAAAGTATCATGACAAAGAAACTAAAGCTAAAAAAGCAAATAAAAACATACATAATACATCTGCAAGTCAAATAAGTGTCGAACCTGCTCGTGATAGCTCCTATTATTAATTTATTAGTAATGTTCAGAGAAAGGGTTGAAGTTGGCATAAACCTGTTGTGCTGTCTGGTTGGACATGGTGTCGTAGCTTCCACAATCCCACTAGCCTTGAAGGACTGGTCATAGCACTGACTACTAGGGCACTGGTCATGGTAGTCACCTAAGAACTGACTATAATGATGAGGATAATAAATAGTTTGCCCACTAGTCTCAGATGGGTGATCATAGCTTTGACTACCTGTGGGCTGGTAGTTGTTTGAGCTCAAAATGATGAAAAGACAACCTTAAAAACAGTTTTGAAAAATAGGTTATCGAATTGCTGAGACTTGGCCAATACAATCAAATTTTTTTAAGTATCAGCCAGTACGACGTATACAAGGCTGATACAGGTCGAGTTGTGTCGATGTATCAGTTGATACATAATCTCTTATATTTTGTAATATGTGATCCTCAAATATTGTGTAATATCAGATATCAGATCAAGGTACCGGATCAACCATCTCAAAAAGCGATACAATTCGGCCAATATGTATCAGTATCGGTCTTTACTTGAAACCTTGTTTCTTCAGCAAAATTCCCATCTTGTAAAGAGGATACAATCTTATTTAGAGACCATGATGGCCATATTTTACTTGCATTTTTGGGTATCAGTGAGGGGGACTCCAATCGGGCTGAGTTACAGGCTTTATTAATTGGCCTAAAAGAGGCCAAGATTATGATTTTTAACACATTATAGGTGGAGGGAGATTCGTCACAGTAATATCTTGGATGGTGGCTACTGGTAGGTGCCCATGGAGATTTACACATGTGGTCCAGCTGGTGCGGTATCTAGGTGCTGGTATGAACGTCTCATTCGTACGAGTGCCTAGAGATGCAAATGAGCTGGCTGATAGATTGGTGAGAGGAGAGTTGCATCGGAGGGAGCTATTTTTAGGGCCGTTGACAAGGTGATGATCAGAGACATGGCTTAAGCCGATGTATTATGTTAGAGAGAGTTTAGTTAGTGATTTGTACCGCTTTTCATTTTCTTTTGTTCGTTTATCTTCGGGGTTGTGTTTGAGTAGGTTGTTTTATTTTGCTGTTTCTGTGGTGTCTACCTTGGACATCCAATCATGTATTATACATTCCTTCTTTCAGTGTGTGTGTGTGTGTGTGTGTGTGTATTTGTTCGTTTCTCTTCGGGGTTGTGTTTGAGTAGGCTGTTTTTTTGATGAATAACCATCTCATGATATATATAAAAAGAGAACAGACAGTAAACAGTACAAAGGCGTGTCGGGCGCTGAAGCCGGGCACCCAGACACAAAAGCAAAAGAAAACAGTAAGAAAAAGGTACAAGAGGAAAAAAGAAAAACAAGAACTAGAGATATGTACAGCCAGACCAGAAGCCTAAAAACTCAAAAATCAACTAACATCACCAAGCATCTCATCTGGTGGAATGCCCACAAACATGTCCACTCTCCTTTCTCCATCTCTAGCAAGACGATCCGCCAAAACGTTACCAGATCTGAGGATATGACTGAAAGAAGCCTGAACCATACTACCCCAAAATCTCACCATACTGACAAGGTGAGCAAGTCGACAAGGGCTAGACACCTGACCAGCCATCCAAGAAATCACGGAAGTAGAATCCCCCTCGACTATCACATGGCTACACCCTACACCCTACACGAGATGCCTCCCTAACACCAGTAAGCAAAGCAAGTAACTCAGCTCTCGAAGAATTGCCAAGACCAACCGGGCCTAAGAATGCATGAATGATCTGTCCATCATGATCCTTGAACATCCCTTTTATGCCAGAAGCTCCCGGATTACCAAGAGATGATCTGTCAAAATTAACTTGAACTCTCCTTATTGATTGGGGCTGCCACAAGACCACTGAATTAGTGACCTGGGGAGAAGATAAAGCAAACTCATACCACCCCGCAAGCAAATCAGACATAGCGATCCTCCAAAAAGTGGGGAGGATCACCATCCAAGAGCAGATCATCAACAAAATCACCCTCAATGATCAAATCTGCCGATGTGCTCCTATCCTCGAAGATTCCCAAGTTCCTCTCCCCCCACAACATCCACATAGTCACATGCCACACCCCCCGGTACATCAATCTGCCTCTCTCCCCTAGACCAAGAAATTGTCATTGCTCCAGCAAAGCACCAATCTCACCTGGTAAATTGTTTTATTTTGCCGTTTCTGTGGTGTCCACCTTGGACATCCAATCATGTATTATACCTTCCTTCTTTCAATATATATACTTATTAAAAAAAAGAGGGCACGATCTTATAGCTACTAAAACACTTTCCTCCCTCTTATACAAGAATATTCTTCTATTCTTTTCTTTCTGCAGCTATCAAAAATTTCCGAAGGGTATTTGCCGGAATAGATATGCATCACATTCAGAATTCTTAGGTTGTTTACACCCACATAGGAATTCCTTAATCTTCTTGGTCATACGCCATAGCATATTTAATCTCCTAAGGCTCCTACCTGGTCTCTTACACTCTCAATGGTATGTGGGGCACCTAGCGATATTGCTGCATGAGGTGCGTTTGTTTGGAATGTACCAGTTTGGCAGTTCCATGTGACTTGGTGACTGATCGTAAGCAGAATGCCACCTAAGGTTTAATGTATTGGTAGTGTTATTAGTGACTCCTCTTATAGTTTTTTCTTTCACAAATATTACATTCGGCTCCCTAAAATTTTTCAAATAAGTAGAGTTTCTATTATGTAGATGGTCCTTCATGATCCAACAACTTTGTATTTTAAAAATATTACATATAGTCCCACACGTATTTTAGAAATAACTTTCATCTATTATGTGATCCCTCTAACAGTTTTTTACTTTAAAATATTACATACAACCCCTTTAGGCCTCAAGTTGGTAAATAAGATGAATTCAGACCCCAAATTAAAATTTAATTTTTGTTATTTATTCTAACTTACCAGTTAGTTACCAAAAAAGAGGACTTCTAATACATCTATACAAGTCAAAATGTCAAAGCTGTTTTTACCTTTTTTTCGTCTTTCTTTCTTGTTTCTCTCTCTCTCAACAATTTTGCCTTCTCGTAAAAGACTAGGCAAGTATGAAAGATTTTTAACTTTGTTTATTTATTTAAATAAAATTTTAATTTATCAAAACTAAAATAATTGTATTGGGTGAATATAAGGCATGTCCAACTCCCTCTCATACATGTTAATAGGCTAAGGCTTGCAAGAGATGAGGAGATAAAAAAAGGAAATGAATTAACCAAGTATTAATTAATTAAGATACATGGTTTCTCTTTCATAAACCGTAATAATTTAATACTCTCATGCAGTTCACTTTGTAAAAAAAGAAAGGAGTTAACCAAGTATCAATTAATTAAGATACATAGTTTCTCTTTCTTAAACCGTAATATTTTAATAGTTTCATGTACTTCACTTTGTATTTTTATTTTATTTTCTTTACTTAACTGTTTATCTTCATCTTTCTTTCTTTCTTTCTATTTTTTTCTCATTTTCTTTTCATCATCATATTAAATTAAGAGTTTTTTCTCAAAAAAAATTAATAGTGCCTAAGTGCATATCATTAGTTATTAGTTTTAAAATTTAATTTTATGATTTGATAAATTTTATTTGTATGTAAATAATTATCTAAAAATTGTTAACAGTTTTCTTCCGTCATTTAAACTATCTTCTTCTTCTTCTTTTTTCTGTTACATTCTAAATATACTTTGCCCCCCCCACCCCCCAAGAAAATGTTTCGAGCTCCACTCCTGTCAGTATTGGACTGAACCGCCCTGAGATATTGATTGGAGTCAAGTTCTTTTCATGTTACTGGCACATTCCGGTGTATATCTCGGATTGGCTCAGTTCGATACAAGTACATACCGGCTGATCAGTTCCATTTTCGGGTTATACTTTAAAGAATGATGCCACCTTTGAGGGAAAGACAACAACCACAAATAAACTTCCTTGGAGATATACTCTCACTAGATCTGGCAAGAAGATTGTTAAAGGATTTTTTTTTTTTTTTTTATAATTAACAACAATTATAGTAATCATATGAAAGAAAAATACAAAGATCACAAAGTGTGACCAAAAGCGGTCAAAACAGAAAAATACAGAAAGAACAGAAAGATACAGCAGCGAATACATGATAAAAAACAGAACTATCTACACGAGGAAAAATAAAAGGACCAAGAGGGTCCCCCAGCTATCTCAACGTAACTCCTCAAGACACTCGTCAATGTCATAACCTGCCACAAAAATATCCCTACCCACTCCCCATCTAGCCAAAGTGTCTGCAACCACGTTTGCCAACCGAGGAGTGTGAAGGAAATTAGAAAAGTGATTCTCATGCCCTGATCAAAAAACTCGCTAGACGAATATGATGACTAACCTCCAAGGATGGAGGCGAGACTCGGTCATCCAGGAAATGACTGAGAAAGAGTCGCTCTCCACAATAAAACTCCTCAAATCTAGCTGCTTGGCCTCCTCCATGCCAATTAACAAGGCCCAAACCTCTGCCCTAGTCGAGTCCCCAGTCCAAATCGGTCTCGAATATGCATGAATAAGTTTCCCTTCTGAATCCCTGAAGACCCCGCCAATCCTTAAAACTCCTTGGGTTGTCCATTGAAAATCCATTAAAATTAAATTTTATAACTCCAACAGGAGAAGCACTCCATTCTCTGTACTAAATAAGGCGAGTAGACGAGAGATATAAAATCACACTCCAATCCCTGATAATCGACTCAAAGGAAAGGTCTCTGAAATCCAACAAAATAGAAGTCCAAGAAGTCACTAGACCCAAAACTGAGTCAATAATCGATGGTAAACTCCTCTGTACGTTCTAAAAAATACGTCTATTCCACTCACCCCATAATGACCATAGAATAGCAAAAACAACCATATCCATTAGTGTCTTCCCTTTCCTAGCCAAACCCTGAAATCTCCATTGACTACTTTCTCCGGCATCACCCAGTCCACTCCTAACCTCTATAAGAAAAACATCCACAAACCCCTAGCAAAGCAGCAGTGAAGGAACAGATGGTCCACCGACTCCTCTTGGTTCTTGCACATGAAGCAAATATGTGGAGAAATAGTCCAGTTGCCTCTCCTTTTTTGCAAGTTATCACAAGTATTGTTGAAGGATTTAACTGTAAATTACTAAGCTAGTCCATCTCACTCGGAAAAGTTTCCCTCCTAAACACAGGAGTCCACATCACCCCTTCTCCTGTCACCAATGGTGAAATTTTTCACAAATGTGACATTTAGAGCATTGACCTCAACTACTTGTTTCTATAACCCCACCCCATGTCTGCCAAGCACACGAAGTGGTTTCCTGCCAAATCTGTTCGCCCCGTACTTCATAACAGTCACCTTCCTCCGCAAACTTTCGTGTTTTTCTTCAATTCGCAACAGCCTTTTCCCCAATAATGACTTGTTCATTAAGATGAAAGGCCACAACCCTAAACTGCCTCTCTATCTTTGGTCTACAATCCTTCTTCCTTTGAGCTAAATGGTATTTGAATTTGCCATTCCTTTCATGGCAAAGGTAATCTCTTCGAATTATTTCAAATTTCTCTACTACTGCCATTGGAATAGTGAATAAGGATAGGAAATATGTTTGGAGACTTTAGAGTGCACTATGGATGAGTGTCAATTTGCCTCCTAGAGAAAAGTGTGTTTTCATGGTGCTAACTTCTCAAATCTTTCCGTTACTTCTTACACCAAAATCTTCTTGTACGAGGCACCCAAAGGAAGACTCAAATACACTAATGGTAAGAAGCCCACTCGACAACCCAAGTTAATAGCCAGCTCATCTATATTTACTACCTTTCCCACTGCAATTAACTCACCTTTGGTTAGGTCAATTTGAAGTCTAGATGCTGCCTCAAAAGATTGAAGTAAACATGTCAAGGCTCTAAGTTGGCTATGAGAAGCCTCACATAGTTCCAAAGTATCATCAGCAAATTGCAAATGTGTTCACCTCCCCATCCCCCACCATAATCCCCGAATAATCCTAATTCTTTTGAACATTATAAAATTTAACTAATAGCCTCCACAACGATGATGAAGAGAATTGGGGTGAGTGGGTCACCTTGCCTCAATCCCCTTAAGATACGAAAAAACCATGAGTCCATGATTAGTCCCATTCACAACCACTGAAAAAGAAGTTGTGGAGTGTACCATTTGATCTAACTTTGCCACTTGACTCGGAAACCCATTTGCACATCATATTAAGTTAAAGTATCTAATTGGCACGGTGATATACTTTCTGCATCTCAATCTTAGACAACACCCAGAGTTTTACTAATCTAGGAATTGATACATTTCCAAGATTTGTATTTCGTGAACAAAAATGCTTTGACATGGAAAGATGATGGAGCCCAACACCTTTGTGAGCCTGAATGTAACCTTTGGTATCAGCTTGTTTGCACTTCCCATTTGACTTATGGGGCTAAATTCCTTGATATTTATAGCTTCTCCTTTCTTTGGGTCAAGGAAATAAATTAATGTTAAGCCCGTTTAAAAAGAGCTCCATTTGTAAATTGCTTGACAAAATTTTCAAAAGGTTTGCTCTTTAATGCACTTGTTACCAGATCCATTGCAATTCTTGCTTTGTATGAGTGTTTGTCTGTTCCCACATATCCTTAACAGGCCCCATCAATCGTCATGAGTTTTTTTGTCCTAGAGGTGAATTAGGACTCTAGGAATTCTAACCCAGATTCTATCATCTTCAATCCCCTCCACTTACACCCGATCTCTTTACTCCACACATTCAAATAGAAAAAGAAATGTCTGAAAAATTAGTGGGTACATTTGAAGCCCCTGGGATGGTACTTTTGAATCAATAAAATAATCCATTACTACCTATTAAGGAAAAAAGAAAAAAATAAAGCTCCTAAGGTAGGCTCAAGACATTTGTCTTAGCTGCAGGGAAGATTCTTATTTGGGTCATCTTTTTAGTTTTTACTAGGTTCATATGACATTTTTTGCTCATAATTTTATTTTTTTTGCCTCCTGTCCTTTTCGGAAGTCTTGTTTTGCTTTAGTTCTGTTGTCTCGCTTTAACTTAAGAGTTTGAGGTCAGTATTGCAAACCTTGTAATTATTGAATCTCCGGGCAGGCTTCTGCAGAGGGCATTGATTTTGGAGTTGTTGGAGGGAGTTTTCATGGGTATATTCCTTTGTTGTTTCCCACTTATAGTTTGCTGATGACAGTATGACACTCGTTTCTTTTCTGGAGCATCTCACCCTAATTGAGAATTCTAAGATGTATTTTATATTGCTTTGAAGTGGTGTCTGGTTTGAAATTTAAACTGCTGAGTACTTTTTTAGGGTTGGTGAGTTAGTGAACATTGATAACGAGATTGAATTTGGGTTTAGGATTGGCAAATTCCCAATTGTGTATTTGGTTAATCCTTCGGGGGCTTCATATGAAGCAGTGTTGGTATGGGACAAAATAATGGAGTGATCAGAGAAAAGGTTTGCTACTTGAGAAGCTGTTATCTTTTTAAAGCAGGCAGAGGTAATTTTAGTAAATATTATTCAATCTCTTTACTTATTTCTTTTTTGTCCTTGTTTTCCCAAAATTAGTGATATATCATCTTGACTCTTGAGAAGCTTGACATGGACTTTTAATGTGTGGGCTTTGGGTGGGGTGGGAGGTCACAAGTATCACCTTGTAAATTGGAATTTAGTATGTTAAACTTATAAGAGTGGGTTGTTTGGGGTTGAGACCTTGTAAGGAATTTAATAAAGTTTTTATGGGCAAGTGGCACTAGAAATTCTGCATGGAGAGGGATAATCTTTTGAGTGTGGTATTGTTGCAAAATATATAGGGAAGTGGCATGTGAAGATTCGACAAGGAGGGGGATATCCTTTGAAGATCTGCTATTGTTGCAAAATATGGCAGCCTTTAGATAGATTGGGTGTCGGCTCCTCTCGGAGGTTGTTATGGTATAGGTTTGTGGAAGTTTATAACGGGCACTTTTGATCCTTTTATAAGGGGCATTTGTTTTGAAGTGGGCAACGTGGAGGTGATTGGGTTTGGGAGGATATTTGTGGTGGTAATTTTCCTTCAAAAACAAAAACACAATTCCTTGGTATATTCCTTTCAAGTTCGTCAAGGGATGTAAAGGGGAGTGATGTATTGGTTAGCCTAGAAGGTGGGACACCTTGAAGC
>JAUPMG010179199.1:0-10426 GCA_031762675.1 Pachysandra terminalis
GCCAGGGATCCCACCAAAGCCAAGTATCTCTACCATTGGCTATCTGGAACTCCACAAGATTGATAACCATACTTCTGTTCTCAAGGATCTTCCTCCAACTCCAAGAACAAGCCTGAGGTAGATTGTTCATTCATGTTTTGTGCTTTTCATTATGCTTCACATGCCTCTTTTCTTACAGTTGTGACATCTTTTTTCAGAAATTTGGGTAGGATACCTTAGTATCATCTCAGCAGGAAGTGGTTCAAGGAGGACTGCAGAGTATGAAAGTATTTAAAGGTTGTTTCTTTCTCCTCCATCTCTTACGTTACCTCTTTGGAGGGTTTTGGCCTGAAGATTGCACTTTAGCACCGTGGTCGGTTTTTGATATTCAATTTCTCTCTCTTCCAGTTTGATTCTTTGTTCAGCATGAATGTTGAAAAGCCTTCTGAGTGATTAAGTACTTGTTAAAGGTAGAAATTCCTCTTATATATATGGAAAGTTGTTGCCTTTGTCTTTGGGTGGGTGATAAATGTTTGTTATTGCAAGTCTGTGTTGGTTATTTACTGCATATTGGACTGTTTGCTTATGGGTTGCTTTTATGGTAGGTATTTGCTAGTTTAGCCAAAGGATCACAATAGCATATTATTTTTTATTAAGTTGGGAATTTGTAAGATTTCACATTAGCATTGATCTAATCTTATGATTGGGATTTCTTTAATGGTAATTAAATAAATAAAAAATTGTTATGAATTTGTTACTGTCTAGTTGTGCAATTGATGTTCTAAATTCCATATCGTAAAATATCCATTGCTATTAAAATTTCTATCAATGAGTATCTCCTATCATTTCTACTGCAGTCAATGTGAATATGATTTTCCCCTCAATATTTCCCAAGTTCCCAAATCTTGTACATGAAATTGACAAGTTCCAATAGATTTCCACTAAATATCCCATTTTTGAAAGGGAATGAACGATATGTGGCCCAACACTGAGATATAAATATAAGGGCTAGAAACATAAATATCCTTTAATTGTGTGGATGGGGGATACTCAACCCTGTGAACAACCATAGAGTGGTAAATTTGCCTTACTCCTCACATAATTTGGAATTAAAGAATTTTTTTTCCAATGAATATCGAAGATTCATTAAAAAGGTAATTAGGGAGAATGTAGAAGCAAACCTTATCAGAGGTTGAGCAAGAAAGTGAAAAAGAAAAACACAACTCCTAATAAAATAACATGGCAATAGCTAACGGGACCTCCCTAATAACATCTCCTTAATAGGAAATACTACAAGCAGGAACTCCCTATTGACTCTTCCTTTTCCTAGTGTATCTACTACCTTGTTGGCCAATACTAGCATGTGCGAGAACAAGATTCAAACCGCTAGCCAAAGCAATGGCCTGCCTGAGATGAGACAATCCCTCAAATTTCAATATCTGTGAATCCTCTATTTAGAGCCTCCCTCATTCTTGTCAATAACGCGCATAACTCTGCTGGAGTTAAACATGAAATGCGAAATCCATCAAATTTTGCAGTGTTAGCATGCGGAAAGGTTCAGAGAGAGGTGGGCTTGTGACGTCTGACAGTGCACAAGACACCTGATGCATGGTGGGCCGAGACATGGGATTTGCATGTGTGCATGCCAATGCAATGATTACAGCCAAAACCAGCTCTTGTGCATTGATTCCAGTTGGTGCTGGAAGTCTCTGGTCTAACGCATTCACAAGGAGCAGATTACATTCTTCGGAATGTTCACGTGAGAAAATTTCGCTAGGGTGTTTTCCCATTAGTACTTCTAGTGCCACAACTCCGAAACTGTATACATCACATTTCTCTGTCACCTTCATTGTTGAGGCCAGCTCTGCAAGATGCGAAGATGTAACAATGCATGAGTAAAAAGCTGGCCTTCATTGTTAAGGCCAACTCTGCAAGATATAACAAATAATGAAAGAATATATATAACAAGTTTCCCTTATATGATTTTTCTTTTTGCATGCTAACATTTCTTGGTCACCTTCATTGTCAAGGGGAAAAAAAAAATTATGCCCAGGTAGGGTAATACCCCACCCAATTATTTTCGGCCATATAGACCAGTGGCAGAAAACGCTCGGAGGGAAGGAGTTTTTAGATAACAAGTTTCTTTCCCTTTATATGATTTTTCCTTTTTCATGCTAACATTTCTTGGTCACCTTCATTGTCAAGGGAAAAAAAATTATCCCCGGGTAGGGTAATACCCCACCTAATTATTTTCCGCCACATAGACTAGTGGCAGCCGGGCATAGAATTTTTTTTCCATTGTCAAGGCCAGCTCTGCAAGATATAATAAGGGATGAAAGAAAAAGATATATATAGAGTCTTATGGTTATTTAGTTATATCATTGTCATTGAATTCCCATCCTAGAACTAATCATCATATGATTATTTTAGATAACAAGTTGCTTACTCTTTGTGTTTTAGAAATCAATGTCACAAGCAAATACTAAATTTAGTTTTCTTTTTACAAAAGGTTTTGATGTTTTTATTTTAGTTGCTTTCCCTTTATATGATTTTTCCTTTTACCTGTCTTAGCTAAGACAACAAACATTTGCAGTTAGTGTTTATTTCTCCAACATGTTTTGGAGATTATGTGACACCTTGAAGGTCAGTGTTTATTTAAGTTACTGAAATGCACTTTTGAGGGTCCAAATTGAGATACCTAGGAAGTTCTATCTGATTCTTCTATTTATCTATTTATGGGGCTTTGGGTGGGTGGGTTGGTTTTGGAGACAAAAGCTTTGAAACATTAGTTAATGGTAGACTGGAAGAAATTAAGATGAATGTAGACTTACCAGGTGCCATGTAGCCATATGAACCGACTGGTGCTGTCCAGTTAGACTCACCTTCTCTCAGCAACCTTGCAGTCCCAAAGTCCGAGATTTTAGGCTCAAACTCTGAGTCCAGTAATATGTTATTCCCTGTTATATCCCGGTGTACTATAGCTGCTGTGCAGTCATGGTGCAGGTAAGATAAAGCTTGGGCCACTCCTTTGATAATCTTCAACCTCATTCTCCAATCCAGCATCCTCGCTTCTTTCTCTGCATATAAGAACTTCCCCAAGCTTCCCCTCTCCACGTATTCATATATCAAGAATATGCAACCCTTCACTGCACTCAAACCGTACAGCTTTACGATATTACGGTGCCTTATTTCAGTGAATGCATGTAGTTCAGACTCAAGATTTTTCTTCCAGTTATCCTCAAGAAACCCATCTTCATCAATTGAACTCATGTGAAGACGCTTTAGTGCAAAGATGTCGCCTGTAGAAAGCATTGCTTTGTAAACACTTCCTTGTCCACCCTTCCCTATGCAATACTTCTCATCAAAATTCTCTGTCACAGTGATTAGATCCTTGAACATTACATTCGCTTTGTAATTCCACACCGAGAATAGGATTTCATCTCCTGAATCCTGGTTTTCTTCATCCACACCGTCTTGTGCAGTACGACGGTAAATGAAGATTACAACCAACACTACTAATACAAGTATGGCAGTAGTAACTGGAACTACTACAGCTATGATTAGTTTCTTTCTATTGTTTTTGCTGGGATTTATAGATGAAGAGTTGTTAGGACATGGACTCAAACCTTGTAGTGCTTCACCACACAAACCAGGATTACCGGCCACAGCCTTGGGAGGAGCTTGCTGAAAGGCCTCAATATCTGGAAGAGGACCCTCAAGGTTGTTGTATGATACATCAACAGATTGAAGGCTTAACAAATCCCGGAGAGAAGAAGGTACTGATCCAGATAGCCTGTTATGTGAAAGATTCAAATTTTCTAATGATTTTAACTTTCCAAGCTGCGGTGATATCACTCCGGTGAGTAAATTTTGACTGAGGTCTAGAACAGATTGTAAGGCCACTAGATTTCCAAGCTGGAATGGGATTGTCCCATTCAATTCATTGTCATCGAGTTTCAATGATATTAGTGTTTGGCAATCCCCAAGTTCTTCTGGTATAGGCCCCCTTAATTTATTTGCCGACAAATCCAAATTTCTTAGACGCGATAGCCTTCCAATCTCTGATGGTATCTGCCCTGTGAGCTGATTGTGGCTGAAATTTAGCCTGTATAGAATTGAAGATGAATTGAAAAGCTCCACCGGAATCTTTCCCGTTAATTGATTAGAAGAAAGGCTAAGCTCTTGCAGATCTTTCAACTTTCCAAACTCTGATGGGATTCCGCCTGACATCATATTGGCAGATATTCGAAAGTAGGAGAGCCTCACACACAGTCCCCAATTCGGTGATAACATGCCGGACAGTCGATTATCACCCAAGTCGATGAATTCAAGATCTGGATAGACCCCAAATGCGTTTGTGATGTCTCCATCAAGAAGATTCTGGGCAAGACGAACGCTGTTTAAACGTGTGCAGTTTTTAAGGCTTTCAGGAATTGGTCCTGAAATCTTGTTTCCAATTGCTCCCAAGAATATGAGCTTACCGCCTCTGCAAATTTGGGGTGGGAGCTTGCCAGAGAAGTTGTTGTAGGACAAGCTCAAGTTTTGCAAAGAAATGGGGCCAAAATCTTCAGGTATACTACCAAAGAAATTGTTTTCTGTAACATATAGACGGGCCAACTTTTCTAAACGGGTTATTGATGAAGGCAAGGTCCCTTGAAGCTTGTTAGTGCTCAAGACAAGATATTCTAGGTTACTCAAGTTACCCAGTTCATGAGGTAGGGTACCAGTGAGTTGATTGCTTGAGAGATTTATATCTACAAGGTTAATCATATTTCCTATGCTGGAAGGGACTGAACCACTGATGAGATTGTTGCCTAATTGAAGGTATAACAAATTTGACAAGTTCCCAATTTCCGAAGGTATGGGACCCGATAAGCAGTTCTCAAATAGGATCAAGCGTGTGAGTTTACGGAGTGATCCGATTTCAGGTGGAATTGTTCCTGAGAATTTGTTGATCTGGAGTTCCAAAGAAATGAGTTCAGTCCAGTTGGATAGGAAGTGTGGATAGATTTTGCCGAAGAGTTGGTTGTCCGAAAGTGCAACGTCAGATATTCGGTTTAATGAGGACATGGAGAGAGGCAAGGGACCTGAAAGGTTATTTTTTGAGAGTTCAAGGAAAGTAAGGTTGGTGCAAAAGCCAAGCTCATCTGGGATGCTGGAATTCAGACCTGCATTTCTAAGATTTAGTCTTTGAAGGATTCTAAGGTCTCCTATAGAAGATGGTATTGGTCCATGAAACTGATTTTCTTGCAGTTCAAGTATTGTAAGATTGGACAAGTGGCCAAGTTCATCCGGTATTGTACCGTTCAGCTTGTTTTTTCCAAGTCTCAGGTCTCTAAGTCTTGTCAGATTACTGATTTCTGCTGGTATTGGTCCCTCAAATAAATTATTTTTCAGGTTAAGGAATTCAAGGTTATTGAGACTTCTCGTCAGTTGCATGGGGATCGGACCCGTGATTAAATTATATGACAAGTCCAGAAAAATCAGTTTTGGGCATTGAAAGATAAATGGGGGAATCTCTGATTCGAGAGAGTCGTAGTAGAGCCGGAGCTCCGTCAATGATGCCATGCCCTTAAAGTGAACTGGATCTGGATTCTCAAGATAATTTGCTCCAAGATTCAGAAACCATACCTTTTGCAGGTTACTAAGCTGACAAGGAATTGGACCCATGAGCGAATTGTTTGCAAGGCGAATCACACGCAGTTCGACGAGGTTTCCAATCTCCACAGGAATCATTTCTGTAAAATTGTTGCTGTCAAGATCAAGAAAAGTGAGTTTTGTTGCAGACCCAATATTACTTGGAATTTTGCCCCAACAAGGTTGTTGAGGTTTAGATTGAGGGAAGTGAGATTAGTGAAGGCAGAAAAGTCGAATTGGTTGAGGGTGCCGTCAAGGCCGGAATTGTTGAGTTTGATCTCGACGATGCTTCCAGAGCCATCACACTGGATTCCAGTCCAGTTGCAAGGATTGCTTCTGCCATTGGTGAGAGACCATGAATTCAGAGAATGAGAAGCTAAGCTGTTTTTCCATCTGAGCAAAGCTTCTGCTTCTTTTTGTGCTGGAACAGAATCTACAAGAAGAAAAGACAAAAGGAGCAAGAACAGTGTTCTCTGTGATCCTTTCCTCATGACTGCAGTTCTAGTAGTAGCTCAAAGATTCTGAACAATGGGATTTTGTTTCTTCAATTTTGAACAAAATTTTAAGGAAGAAGGAAGCAGAGGAGACTAAGTTCAACAGAATTCAGTATGAAACCATACTTGGACTTGCTATAATGATTTGGTTCTTGATTTCTCATTTTGACTTTCAAACCGTCTTTTAAAAAAAATTCCATGATTTACTCAATCGAAAGTGTTCAGAACCATCCATGCTACTAAATTCTTCATCGTTTTTTCTGCCAGTCTTTAATTACTTTAGACCATCCAGAAGAATATGGTGGATATGAAACAGAAAAGTAATGGTTCTGTGTGAATGCTCCTTGTCAGTCTTTTGTTTGAGAAGTCAGATTGATGTGCCATTTTGACTAATCAGATGATTCGAGTCTTTCAGGGAAGAATTGATCTCTTTCTTAGCAGCAACTGCAGGGAAGAGTTTTTCTACATACAAGTGCCCGTCCAATGCAGCACTGGCTTGTGATAAAAGTTTTTGGGGTTGAGCTATCCATTCAAAACTCCATATGGGTAAAATTAGTAGTATGGTCAGCCAAGTGAAGCAATAAGTAATTCCCAAAAAAGTTTTACCATGTGGATAATGAAATCAATCACGTAGATAAGTTTGACATATTAATTATCATTATATGGAAATTATTTATATTATTCTTATTGCATTGAAGCTTCCAAGTACCCTTCATTTTATGATTATGAGCCGATCGATGAAGTTAATTTTAGTAATTTATGTCAAATTGAACTCTGGGTTCATGTTTTTCCAGCCTGGCTGAAAATGGGTCAACCTAAATTCAAGCCGTCAGTCTACCAACCTGTTGGATACCTGTTTAAGTGGTCTTTAATAGATTTATGATTAATTTTTTCAAATTACTTTATTATTTATAGGTATTTTTAAACTTATAAATTAAAAATACCTATTTTTTCTTTTGTTTAAAAAAGAAAAATAAATCATAAGAATTGACAATTTTTTAAACCGACTTGCCAACTTGCCCAAACTCAACCCTATTAAATGGGTTCAGGTTGGCCCATTTTATTAATTGGACTAGCTTTAGGTTTTATCTGACCTACCTAAAAATGGATCAATCATAGCTTGGGTCCATCATTTGAGTCCATTAAGCAACCCAATCTAGCAATCCAAGGCCCATGACTTAGATCCACTTCATAAATCGAGTTCATATTCATGGGTTCAAACCCATGTGCACTAGGATTATACCCGTACAAAATGCTTGCAAGAATTCAGTTCATGGACTCAATTAAGTCCATAGACCCGAAAGATTTATGAAACGGGCAGCAAATGTTGGGTTTCAAAAATAGAAGAAAAAAAAATGGTGAAATGTGAAGAAAAAAACCAAAATAGTCAAAAAAAGAAGAAGAAGGAAGATCGAGAAATATTCAAAACAAGGGTAAAAAGTTTTACATGGGAGAATTCAAAAAAAAAAAATGAGAAATATATTCAAGTTGTGCGAATCACAATTTACTCATTATACTAAAAATATTGTCTTTGAGCCTTTTTATATTAGATTTAATTCATCATTTATTTCGTCTTATGTGATAAGTTTTCTTTTATTCAAAATAATCTTTAATTGTAAGACAATTCAATTCTTATTTTGATTGATAACGACAGAATAAAAGATTTGATAGAATAAAATTCAATAAAAATAAAAGTCAGTGGCACGATAAGACCTGCAAAGGCGTCATTGTTCGGAACCTTCGATGTTATTAAATTCTTCATTGTTTTTTCTGCCGGTCTTTAATTACTTTAGACTATCCAAAGAATATGGTGGATATAAAACAGAAAAGTTTGATGGTTCTGTGGAAAGCTCCTAGTTCAGTCTTTTGTTTGAGAAGTCAGATTGATGTGCCATTTTGACTAATCTGATGATTTGAGTCTCTCATGGGAAGAATTGATCTCTTTCTTGGCAAGAACCACAGCAGCAACTGCAGGGAAGAGTTTTTCTACATACAAGTGGATGCCCCGTCCAATGCTGCACTCTATATTTGGGAAAATTAGTTGTATGGTCAACCGAGTTTTAGGGGGTTGAGCTACACATTCAAAACTCGTAAAATTAGTTCTATGGTCAGCCAAGTGAAGCAATAAGTAATTCTCAAAAAAGTTTTACCATTTGGATAATGAAATCAATCACGTGAATAAGTTTAAAATATTAATTATCATTATATGAAAATTATTTATTTTATTTTTATTGCACTGAAGCTTCTCAGTAATCTTCATTTATGATTATGAGCCAATCGATGAAATTAATTTTAGTAATTTATGTCAAATTGAACTTTGGGTTCATGTTTTTACAGCGTGCTTGAAAATGGGTCAACCCGAATTCAACCTGTCAGCCTACCAACCCGTTGGATACCTGTATAAATGGTCTTTAATAGATTTATAATTAATTTTTAAAATTACTTTATTATTTATAGATATTTTTAAACTTACTTATAAATTAAAAATATCTATTTTTTCTTTTCTTTTTTTTTTTAAAAAGAAATCATAGAACTGACAATTTTTTAATCGACTCGCCAACCTGCCCAAACCCAACCCTATTAAATGGGTTCAGGTTGGCCAATTTATTAATTGGACTAGGTTTAAGTTTTATCTGACCTGCCTGAAAACGGGTCAACCCATAGCTTGGGTCCATCATTTGGGTCCATTAAGCAATCCAACCTAGCGATTCAAGGTTCATGACCTAGATCCACTTCATACATCAAGTCCATATCCATGGGTCCATACGCATGTGCACTTGGATGGGTGCCCGTACAAAATGATTTGCAAGAATTCAGTTCATGTGCTCAATTGAGTCCACGGACCCGAAAGATTTATGAAACCGGGGCAACAAATGTTGGGTTTCAAAAATATAAAAATCAAAAATAGAAGAAGAAAAAGGTGAAAAGTGAAAAAAAAAAAAAAAAACGGAAGGAAGATCGAGAGATATTCAAAACTAGGGTAAAAAGTTTCACATTTGGGAGAATTCAAAAAAAAAATTAGAAATATATTCGAGCTATGCGAATCCCAGTTTATCCATTCTACAAAAAATATTGTTTTTGAGCCTTTTTAACTTAGACCTAATCCATCATTCGTTTCGTTCTATGTGATAAGTCATCTTTTGTTCAAGATAATCTTTAATTGTAAGGCAATTCGATTCTTATTTTGATTGGCGATGATGGAATAAAAGATTTGATAGAATAAAAATCAATCACAAAAAAATCACTGGCACGATGAAACTTGCAAAGGCGTCGTTGCGCAACAATAATGTAGAAGCCCGCTCTGGTGAAAACCTTAACAAGCGTTAGAGGCAAAATGGCAAAAAAAAAACAAAAAAACAAAAAAACAAAATTTTGAAGTCAGTCAAGAGGCAAATGGTTATTAGTTTGGGATCATTTTGCTACTTTTAGCATAGTGGCATCTGCTAGATCAGCCAAAGAAATGAAAGAATACTATCTACATTGGGGCATGCGTTATCGTCATCTTTGACATCTTTGAATAGCTGGGTCTAATATTATTATGGCAGCCTTGATTTGACCGAGCTGAACATCTCTTTCATTTTCTCAAGAGTCGAAAATATGGTTTTGGCTCTGATAATTACGGGGGATGAATTCAATCTCTCTGTAATGTTGTTCACTCACATCTTTGCTATTCGTTTGAAGAGATTTAATCTTGCTACTTTGATCATCTTAATATGGAGAAAATGTCAAGGCCAAAAATGATAAATGTAGGATTTTCATAAAAAAAATTATCAATTTACAAATCTTTAGATTATTTGAGAAAAAAATAATAAAAAAAATCAATATAAAAAGAAATATAAAAAAATAAAAAATCTTTATCTTTGCATTTGTACTTCGTTTTACTTTTTATCCATAGATATCAAAGGGACAATGAAGAAAAATGTGCAAGAAAAGAGCAAAGCCAATCATTCAAGAAATCCAATGAAGGACCTTGAAATCACAAGAGGCCAAGATGGAAGAGAATGAAGGCAAATGTGCAATCTCAGATGAAGCAGAAAAGAACTTGTCACATTTTCAATGGAGTGAGCTTAAAAGGAGGCTTCCTGTTCGTCCCCCGATGAAGTTAACTCAAAGACAACAAGAAAGCAGGGCTTTCAAAGAAGAGTAGAAGCCGACCAAGCCGAAGGTATCAGGAGCAAGAAGAATGAGAGTGTAATGACCTAAACTCTTTAATTATGATTTCACCATTTAATTATTAATTTTTTGAATTTAATTAGTATTTAAATTCTTGTGTTGGTTAATTAAATTAGCTTAAGGTGTTATTAATTATTTTTATT
>JAUPMG010179209.1:0-10426 GCA_031762675.1 Pachysandra terminalis
ACACAGATCATTTAATTTACAAACAATGTGAATTAAAACTAAGTAACAAGAATAATGGAACTAAAAGGGGAAAATCAAATAAAAGAATCAAAGTATTCATATGGGATGCATCAGATGCATTATTGGTCATGAGTACAGTACTTGTCTCAATCTATCCTTCACATTTATTAACACCCATAATCAATGGGGAGGTAGGTATAATAACCGTCGCCCTGAACTTATCGTACATCGTACTTGATAAGATCTCATAATATCGGATTACGTGCAAGATACATGATGCTTAACTAACTAGTACACGCCATACACATTCCGTGTGTTATCATACTCAATTCCATTCAAACCAATTACAATACGTGAATCACACAAACACTCGTATTAGAGTGCACTATTATGCATTCCAATATCAATTTATGCTATATCTGTTAACTAACAAACACCAAAACACAAGATCAAGTAAACAGATTCGACGAGGCCTTCGATGACCTCTTCGGCAAACCTCTCTGAGATTTGACGACAAGACCAGGGGGTTCAGTCTCGGCGACCACTTCAGCGCACACTTCGGCGCACCGAAACTTATTCGGCGGGGTGTTCAACCTCAGTAGCCATCTCGGCGGGGAATTCAAGTTCGGTAGCCATCTCGGCGAGGTATTCAAGCTCGGCGACCTTTCGGCGCACCGAAATGTCCGCCCTTGGCCCAGAATTCATGTTCAGCGAACCGTACGACGAGCCTAAAAGTTCGCCGAAAGTCGAGAACAAAGCTAAAATAAAGGGGTTTCTCTCAATTTTTAACATACAAACAAGGGGAAAATAACACATACACAAGATAATCAAAATCTAACAATATTTAACCCTAAACATAGTACTAAACTAACATTTTAAATCAAAATAAATCTAAACCATATTCAACTTCCATTAAACCAAAGAAATTAAATATATGTGTTCATAATCACAGATTCCACATCAAACAACCCTAATACATGATACTAAACTAAGATTTAAATTAAAGCATTCTAAATTAGTCTTAGACATTCCAAACCTACCATAAACTAGAATTTAAAGAGCAAATGAGTCTAAATCTACTTTAATTCAAGCATAAGGGTGAGTTTATTTACTTACCTCTTCGAATTGCAAGAAACCTTCAAGCCTTCAACCATTTTTCTTCTTTCTCCAAGCTCTCTAAGTTAGAACTCCAACCCAAAATGAAGAGAAACCCGAAGAGAATATGAGATTCTCTCTTCTTCTCAAACCAAACCCTAAACACTTGGCTGCATCCAAGCCCTCCATCTCTCACCAGCTCAATCTCATCTCTCCATTTTGCTAACCTCATCCTAGCCATCCAATTATACCCACTCTCATCCTATCCATCCAAATCTAACCACCCCAACTACTCTCATCTACACCACCCATTCACACTCACTTTAATCCTTACCTTACACCTCACACCCACTAAAGACAAACAAACACTAGCTTAGATCTAAGCCATAGAATCATAACAACTTTAATCCTAGCCCTACACATCATCAAAGAACAAGATTTACAACTTTGCCATTCTCCCAACATATAAGGGTTAGGCTACTATACATAGCACTAATACCCAAAAGCTACATCAAGTTTGATCGCATGGTAGGGTCTAATCCGATCGGCGATCCAACCACAATTAACAACCATCATATGATATAGAATATAAAAATACAATAATATGAAGATCAAAGCAACAATAATATTTTATTTCTATTTAATTACTAATTTAAGCTATCTGATTAACACTACCCTTAAGTTTAGCAGTCTAAATTAATCAGTTAATGATCTAGGGATTTCTAGTATGTCTCGGTGTGTGGTTAAGGACATTAAGTGATCTAAACTAGATTTACTAAGTAAAATTAGCTTAACAATCTAAATAAATTGCTATCCAACCCCTAAGATTCTTAGTTATTATTTTTACGAAGTATTCAGGTTATTAAACAATCGCAACTACATGATATGCATGCTACTAATTATGTTATGATCACTGGATGTTCACGCTTGATTCGGACTGCTACACCATGCAACCCACTCTAGGAGTCATGGCCCCTTTCGGGCTAAAGATGCCTCACCGATTCTGTGTGTACAACACAGTTTTATGTGGGTTATACCTCACCTCTATTTTTTACTATGGGAACGAATTCTGGTGCTCACCAAGATACCCCCCGTGACACATCCCAGTTTATAACATCCAACAGTTTATCAACAAATAAATAAACATCTGGGCCTATTAGACATCTCCGGTTCTCACCCTATCTCTGGGCCTATTGGACATCTCTGGTCCTCACCCTCACTTTGCCTCTCGAGGCAGCATCCCAACTCACTCTAGAGTTGAGTCAAAGCTGGTCATCCCGACCATGAAGTCAAATGCAAGGCTTTAGCATTATGATTCAATTAGATTTAACTAATGCATTACGCAAACAACATCATTAACTAGGAATCAAATGATGATCATCAACGAAAACTATCCACGCGCCCATACACGCGGATAATCCGATTGGATACCATCATAAGTTTCCCGAATGTCCAACATAGGCACAACCATTCAAATCATCATACATCATGGATTTGCATCTCCATGTCCAACATATTTAAATGTACACACGAGGCATCATACATATGCATCACACTCATACTTGTCCACATACAACATAATTCTAACCTTATACTTATACATAAAATGAAATGAACAGATATAACCAAGTGTTTCAAGGACTTATGTCATCAGCCTTTACTCCACAACACTACGTCTTATGCTCATTATTAAGCATAAACATCAAACACAATACATATCTCATGCTTGTGCATAAAAGGTCAAGTAAGGGTAATCATACTCATACAAGGTCTTATATTATAGTATTCCTCTTTATTTGTTCATAAGTTATTTATAGTTTTGATTTCATTGATTTGATTTTCCTCATAGCATAGGGTTAAGTCTACACGTTTATGTCAACTGATATTATAACATTATCAGGGTACTTACTTGTATAAAGCTCTGCAATCTATTCTGCAGGTCCAGGTTGGTCTCAATAAATCTCAACCTCACTAACAAATCATTACTCTAGTCCCAATGAATCCATACTGTCACCAGGGTTCAGTATCAGCCCTAGTCCAATCACAAGCCTGCCACACTGCCAGGTAGTGCTATAAATATAGTGGTGGCATACAAGTTGTAGCCGCACACTTCCAACTCTAAACCAATCCAATGCACATCCTTAGGTCTCATCACACGAGGCACAAGGTCTAACCCTCATAGTAGGTATAGTCGGGCAACCCAGTTTGTAGACTGGTCCCTCCCGGTCTCCTAAATACTCAGAAAACTTACCAACCTTTGGTCGGTGTATCAATGGAAGTAGTCCAATTTAGTTCCCCCAAATACTCCTAAAAAATCCCTCAAACAAGCCCCGTCGGTGGACCGACCCCCACAAAATGTCCATCAAAAGTTTAGTTGTCGGTGGGTTCGTCGGTGGACTAACTACTCGCCGACGGAATATCGGTGGACTCATCGGTGGATCGATGGGATCCGCCAACGGCCACCAACCAAGCAGGGTATACACTGTCGGTGGGTGACTCGGTGGACTGAGGATCCCCCGACGAATCTGGTCGGCAGATGCTTTAGCGGACAGAGCATCCACCGACGGGTCCAATGTCCAAAACGCTTAGGTCCCTGTCGGCGAATTCCTCGGTGGACCGAGGATCCCCCGACGATTCTAGTTGGTGGATGCTTTGGAGGACCGAGCATCCACCGACGAGTCCAATCTCAGTAGGGTCACTGTCGGCTAACGCGTCGGCGGACCGAGCATCCACCGATGGATGCGATTCGGGGATTCTTCTGGGTTCTCCGAATTTCTCCCAACTACAACCTAGGTTATCCAACACTTCAAATAGTTCTAGAAACATTTTAAAAACATTCCTACACATAAATTAACATTCAAAATCAATTATATGATTGAATCAACACTTTTTATTGTTTGGGTTAAGATTATAAACCCTAGGTCAATTTATTTTCCTAAATTATTATTCACCACATTTGAGTTACATAAACTATCATTCATGCATGATTATTGTTAACTATTATCATATTTAACATGTAGAATAGTTCTATATGAACTGGTATTTGGGTTTTTGCCCAAATACCCAATAAATTGTGAGAATATTCGCCTGAATCGCCGTAGCCGTGTGTTCCTCGTGCTCCATCTTCCGGTGACATGTTCCTCTCCGATTGTCGATGCTCCGAGCTGCTCCCTTGCATTGCCTTGATGTGAAAATCCTCTCCAAGCTCTAGGGTTTCTCCCTCCCTCTCTCTCTCTCTCTCTCTCTCTCTCTCTCACACACACACACACACACACACACACACACACACAAACACACAATCTCAGCCAAAAGTTAGGGTTTATGAGACAAAATGGAGTATTTATACTCTTCACCATAAGTTAAGGTCTTGTTTGGTCTGCACAACCTGGGTTTTCACTTAAGTGGTGATTTAACCCAAGTCTTAAGGTATCCTAATTCTAAGTCTGGGGTTCACTCTCATCATGTTCTACTCTTCTCTGGGTCAAACTCACTGGTCCAACCTCGCTCACCTGACAAATGACCAAAATACCCTTTCTAGATTTACAAAAGTTTATGGGCTGTTACACCTACCCTTATTCAATTTGCTCATGGTATGAAAGATTTCTTGAGCAATGAAGATGTTATCGTGAATCGATCGACCTGGTAAAAAGGCAGATTGATTAGGTCCAATCAATCGTTCCATTAATGGGAGCAGACAATTCACAATAATCCTTAAAATTATCTTATAGACAAAATTACATAGGCTTTTGGGCCTAAAGTCATTAAGTTTACGAGGATAGTCCACCTTCGGAATCAAAGTAATAAAGGTATGATTTAAAGTTTGTGAGAAGGTGCTTGTTCGGAAGAAACCTTGAACAATCCCCGTCACCTCAAGCCCTACAATGTTCCAATAGTTGCGGTAAAACAAGCCTTGGAACCATCTGGGCCCGGACTTTTCAAAGGCCCCAATTGATTAATGACCTCCCAAATCTCACCCGAATTAGGTGTTGTAAGGAGTGAACTATTTTCTTGGGGAGTGATTTGGGGTTGGCGGATCTCCATGAATTCAATTCCAGTCACAGAGTCCACACCTTTATACATCTCAGTGAAGTAGCCAACAACGGCCTAGTCAACATCATCGGGCTTAGTCATAAGGTTATTGGTCAAGTCCTTGATGCTATCAATGAAATTGTTCTTCCTATAACGTAATGTAGAGAGGTGGAAAAATCTCGTGTTGAGATCTCCCTCTCTAAACCATTGCACTCTAGATTTCTGAGCTCAAAAATACTCTTACTGGTTTAGATTGTCATGGTACCGACATTCCAATTGCATTTCTGTAATGGACAAATTGGTGTCATACAAAAATTCCCTGGCTTTTTGTATTTTAAAAATCTCATCATGAAGTTTTTCAGCCAATAAATGAATGTTACCAACATGGTCCTTGTTCCATACCTTAAGATCTTTTGCAATAGCCTTCAGTTTTTCATGAAATTCAAAGCCCCAAAACCCCAAAAGTGATCGGTTCCATGCGTTTTGAACTACATCTTTACAATTTTTAAATTATGTCCAAAATGCATTGAAACGAAAGGGTTTGTCCCTTCTCGGCATGTGTGGGGCCAGATGAAGCTCCATAGGACAGTGATCCGAACCTATACAAGGTTTATTGAACACTAGAGCAGAAGGGAACCGAAGAGTCCACTCTGAGCTGGCTAAACATCTATCAATTTTTTCTAGAATCCTAGCCGTTCCAGACTGTCCATCCGTCTAGTATCGCCGATTCAAATCAGAACCGGTCCAATCCAAGATCCCGAGACTTAAAACCCTTACCGAACCAATTTGGCCAATCCCGAAATGGATCGGATCGGTCCGATCCTTGAAACCTTGATTGAGTACTTTTTTTTTGTTAAGACTTGATTGAGTACCTTGACTTCTCCTGTGAGTCCCAAAAGTGATGTACGGTTGATTCGTGTGACTCACGTTTTGCTGTAGAGGATGTGAGCCCATCATATATACATGTTTCTCTAAGCGATTACTCGGGGGTCCCAAGTCCCAACCCAACCGAAGGGACCACTCACTAGTTTATCAACAGTTTCGAGACGCGTAAGGCGAGTATGTTTCAGCGGTTTCACTTGCCGACCTAAAGCCATATTCAGAAATTCGAAATACCCTTAGAATTATACTGTTTTGCGAAACTACCCTCTCCCCCATACTTTCTCGGACGCTTTGAACACTGGTCGCTTTCCACTAATACTGAAGCTCTCTTTCAGTCTCTTTCTCTCTCATTCTCTCTCTGTTCAGTTCGAGGTTTTCGAAACCCTAGGCTACGTATCTTTTTGCAGAAGAAAACAGAAGGTGGAGCTCTCTTTCTCTGCAATCCTCGCGGCATTTCTCGATGTTCTAAAGAACTCGAGGTTTGTTCTTACACTTGTTCCTCCAATCCGTGTTCTTGAATCACTGTATAAAGCCGCATGTCCATTTATTGTTCTTTTTTCTCGTTTCTCAATGAGTTCTTGGTAATCTTTCTTTGCTCGAGCTTCATTTTCCGTGCTGCATTGGAAAGCTATCCACGATTCTATTTTCTGTTAATATTTTCCGATCAATCCTGGTTCGGACTGCGTTTTGCTTCTAATCGGCTTTTCTTTCTCTGCGTCTGGTTTGATTCTTGGTTGCATGTGTTTCGCTCTGTTTCTAATCGTTCTTTCAGCTTTAATGTGAGCTACATTTTGAAGTATGTGAATTTTATCTTAGTGTTCTATCGCTCTTTTTTCAGTGATGCTGTTGATTCTTCTCGTACTTCTTGTTGTTGTTGTGATGATTGCGCTTACAACTGCTTCATCTCATCGTGTTTGAGCATTATATATGCTGAATCGTGAATTCAAACAGGCGGTGGGCCCAAAGTGTTATTCTACTCCATAATTTGGATTAAGGTGCTTGTACGAGAAACTGTTCTTTTCCAACCAGATTGATGCGAATCTTTGTTTTATATTTGTCGAGGGTTTTTACTTTGATATGTCTCCTCTTTTATGAATTTTGGGGGATTTCTTGATGTGAATGTTAGTGGTATGTACATATATATGGTTGTTTGTAATTTGCTGTTCATTTTGCATTATTTTTTCTACTTGCTAATTAGTTATATCTTGTGTTACAATTTCAACCTAATGGTTGGGTGGAGATGATGAGAAATCAATTCAGCATCTTCTGAATACCTAACTGAATAATAGTATTTTATTTTTGCTGATGATTTAAACTTTTTAGGAAGCTATGCATTTTTTATATTTCTGAAAAGGACAATATAACAAAATTATGTCATAATGAAAAGGAAATGCATTTTGGGTAGAATATTGAGCTAAGAAAAATGTATTTGTTCAGTATTCTTTGAATAATTTAAGGACGATTTTTTTTACACTTCTATCTCTTTTGTGCAATATTCATACTGTTTAGCTGAAAGGAAAATAAATTTGTTAGCTAAGGTGTACAAGAGAAGATAACCCAAATCCCCCAGATCATCTTTCATTTATACATATCAAAATTTTGAGAGGACAACTTTAAGTGGGAAAGATATTTGAATTTATTAAATTAGGCGTATTTTAATGTTTTTGAAGTTAAAAGTTTAAAAAATTGCAAAATAAGGCACATGATTTGAACAAAATTCATAAGTGAATATCATGCAATTTGCAGTTTGATCCAAGCTTTAGTTTGACAGCTTATGATGCAATGGCATTTGCAATTTTTAAATGTGATTCAGCTTGTTTTCTATGTGATTTGAATCTTTCGATTATAATCATGAGTTGCCCGGTTTGGGAACACTGGGTCGCATCGTTACTGTGACTATTGTTTCAAATTAAGGATTTTATATTAGGCTTTTACAGAAACTAAAATGTTTTTACTTGATGGATTTTCTAGTTCTAACACAAACTATTGATTTGGCGTATTAGTAAAGGTGTCTTATCATTATATGCTTTTGGATGTAGGTCTCTGTTTCGCCTGAGTTTAGGGATGTATCTCTCTCAAACTTTGTAAATGATCGGGATGGATTTGAGATGTGTAAGCAGGATGGGTAGGGCTGCCTATGTTTTTGTGTTGCTGGCCTATGTATACTTGTGTTATACAGATGGCTTTGGGTGGCAGTTACACACTTTTATATTATATTAATATAGTCTTCCCTTACTAATCAAGAAGAGAAAACAAATGTTGGATATAGGTCAAGTTTAAGTCTCCCCTACACAAAATGTGTGCATGTGTGCACACATGTGAGTCTGCAAAGGATGCTTTGAGGTGCACGTTCTTCACACATTGCATCATCACAATTGGAGTTGTATCTGATTTCTTCTTACATCATAGTTCGAGATCCACCGTTGGATTGCAATTGTTAGGGATTCTCTCAGATCAGGCTTCTTGAGCCGTAGATAAGCTCTCACAGCTGGTCCATTCATGCACTAGGTGATCATAAGTAACGACTAATGATGAGTTAATGGACAGTAGAAGGGTTGTAATCCATGACCAATTACAGTAGCAGCAAAAGCCATTAAAAGCAAACTCCCTATATAAGGCCTGTAGGAGGTCTGCATAAAGCTTTAGATTGTTTGAGAAACCAGAAAGCCATGGAGCCTTAGTCAGAAACTAAACCCACAAGGGAGGACATCCCGGAGGATTCCCACTATCCAAATGCTGGGTTGACTGGAGATCTGCCAGTTTGTGGTGACGATTCTCTCCCCTTTGCCTTTTTAGTTTTCCTTCTGACAGTTCTCCAGATGCTGCCTTGGATTTCTTCCAAAGGAATAACTTGATTGATCTCCCATTTCTAGGAAACAGAGAATGGTGGAATCTCTTATTTAGTGGGAAATACATTTCGTTGACTTCTTGTTCATCAGAATACAATAGCATAAAGGAAACCTTGCCCATTAGAACTTGGTTGAGATTGAGTTCTCCTTGAACTTGGACCATATCTTATGAATTTTAGGCTTTATTTTTATTTTTGCCTTGGAAAATTCAGACCATTTAATTTGGGCCGTTTGGACAGAGATTAGTACACTCTCTTTGAAGAGAAGGTCAACCTTCTTGGATGGTCGTAAGGGCCCATTTGATTCGCAAGATTTTGTAGGAATGTGCAGGAAATGTTACTTTCCTGCAAAATAGAGCGCAAGGTTATTAAAACGCTTCGGTGAAACTAGGCGATTGACCTACTTCCCTGCAAAATAGAGCACAAGGTTATTAAAATGCCTAGCGAAGCTAGGCCATTGACCTGCATTTAGCTAAGGTGGTTTCCCAGCCACTCCACGATTCCTGACTTTACATTAAGTTTAAACAATAATATATGCGCACTTGTGTACTAATACATTACTTTTACTGATAAAATAATAATAATAATAATAATAATAATCATGATGATGATGATCATAATAATAATAATTATAATAATAATATATGCAACACTCCTTATAAAAAATGATCAATGTGACATGTTTCCTACTAAAATAGCTTAATGTGATGAACAAACATATTAAATATGAAGAACTTAAAATTAGATGAATTCTAATTAAAAATCAGGTGATGGAATTATAAAAACCTAATTTGATGAATTAATCATGCAACAGCCAATAAGGTTTCTTGCATGCCTTTATGGGAATACATGAGATTTTAGTTCTTATAAGTCAAAAGAACATATCAATTAATTACAATGGATCATATTAAAAAGAAGAATGAGTTAAACTAATTAAACAACAAAATTAAAAATGCAAAATCCATTATCACATTAACAAAAATAACAATAGAGATTGAAATTAGGGAAAGGAAGATGGGAGGTTAAGGTACTTATAAAAATAAAGTCAACAATAGAATGTGGAGTATGGACAAGAGAGAGAGAGAGAGAGAGGAGGTTAGGAAGTACTAGTAAAACGAAAAGAGGTTCAATTGGTATGGTCAATTACGGAGAGAGAGGGAGATGGCAGAGGAGGCTTCTTAAAAAAAAATATGACATTATCAAGAATTCCGGGCATTAGTGATTGGCGTTTGGAATATAAAGAGATAGAGGGTCTTAAATGATTGGTTGGGTTCTTGCTCCTTCCTTTTCTAATCGAATGAAGATTTAAGGGGTTTTTATATGTACAAAAAATAATTAAAATTGTTTACTCTCCTCAATTAGAGAGAGAGTATATATATTAACTAGAACTATGGCTAAAACAATACATACACAAATAAAGAAAGAAAGGAAAAAGTGGAAAAGAGAAAAATGGGTTTTGTGGGCCTCACGGCCCACTCGCCCACACTAACACCCCCCCTCAAGCTGGAGCATATATATTATTCATGCCCAGCTTGTTACAAATGTACCCAATTTTATTCCCAGTCAACGACT
>JAUPMG010179220.1:0-21426 GCA_031762675.1 Pachysandra terminalis
TCGGTTACTCGTGAGATTAATTCTAATTACTTAAGTTAGTTAAATCACTAATCCTAATTAACTTAAGGGTCAAGGATTGGGTCATTACAAAACCTTTCTGGGAATTTACACCCAAGGATGGTCTACCCCATATCATTTCTGGGAATTTACACCCAAAGATTGGCCACCCCTAACCATTTCTAGGAATTTAGACCCAAGGATTGGTCACCCCTAATCATTTTTGGGGACATACAACCAAGGATTGGTCACCCCAACAAACAATTCACCGTTCACTCTATAGCTGCCCGATTGCTCGGACGAGCCACCAAACAAACCAGTGGAATTACCGGTGATAATATCCTTCGAAAACTACCCGTGTGCCCATACACACGAATAATCCTTGGGGCGCCCTCACAAGCATCCTTTCTAACAAACAGTAGGATCTTTGGTGATAACACCCTTCGGATGCTATCCGTGCACCTATACACACAAATAATCCTTAGGAAGCCATCACGGGAACCTTTCCAACAAACATGCACAATCAATCACAATAATTCATGCACTATGTATCATACAATGTTAACAAGTTCAATCATATCATAAACAATAGGATCTCCAGTGAAACACCCTTCGGAAGATATCCGTGAGCCCATACACACAGATAATCCTTAGGATACCATCACAGGAATCCTTTCCAATGCAAACATGCACAATCAATCTCACTTATACCATGCACAACATATCAAATCTTAACGAGGTCTAATCGTGTCATTCAATGACTAAATCCATATTACAATCATCATATTAGGTGTGGGGTCACAACCCCAAGTCTAATGGTCAAACCCCTAAGTCAATTGGTCAAACCCCAAAGCCATGTCCACAGAAAAAGAGACCTGGGTGTCCATCGGTAGGGTTAGGGGTGTACCGGTGGCCCAAAAACAACTAAAAAGTAGGCCCTGTCGGAAGGCTCACCGGTGTACCTATGCCTACTGATGGGTCCATCTGTGCTTTTGGTGTTCCTTATCGCCAGCCCCACCGGTGTACCGGTGGGTGCCGATGGGTCACAATTCTGTGTATTTTTTAGGGTTCGTGAAACCCTATTTTGGTGTCCAAATCAATTTACAGCAATCATAAAGATCAACATGCATCAAGATAACAATAGTATTCTAAACAAATCATATCCAAACAATTTATTTAACATTATAATCAAGTCTAACATGGATCAATTCACATATGCTCATAAAATCTTGAATTCAATCATATCAACATACTAGATCTATCTAGCATAATTTTAACACCTATATGAACATGGAAATCGTTCTACACTGCAAATGAAGCCTCAGGGCATCATAGATAACACATATAATTCTGGAAATCAATCATCTTAACATATTGGATCTACTAGCTTGGTTCAACACATCTATTAACATGGGAATCATACTATAATGAAATCAAACTCCTGGAAATCATAAAAGGCATGCAAAACATGTAATCACATACAAACGGCCACGAAATCCCAAGAGAACTATACAGGAAATGCAACTTACATCCTACGCTAGATCCGATGTACGATGAACTATGATCCTCCTCTTCTAATCCCAATTCCAGATCGTAGCCACAACCTCTCTTCTCCCACTTCTAGATCCAGCCGCAGTCTTCACTCTCTCTTTCTCCCTTAGATCTGTGTTTCCTTCTTTTCTCTCCAAAAACCCTAACTCTCTCTTCCTCTATTGCTGTGCACAACTTCTCCTTGTTCTTCTCTTTAAAGTTTCGAATCCTTTCCTTCTCTCCCTTCAATTCCCAACTTACAAACCAATCTTTCCAATCCCATTCCAATTAGAAACTAATCCCTCTCACAATCTAGATCTTTCAAACTCACTTACCAATTAGAAACCTTCTAATCCTATTCTAACCAATCTCAATTCCTTCTAATCCCAATCTAACACTAATTAGAAACTTATCTCCAATTCTCTTCTAGAGCAATTCAAATCCTAATGAAATTTCCAAACTATGCTTGCTTCTAATTAGGTCCACACGACTACTCCCAATATCAACCCATTATACTTATTAATCAATTAATAAACTAACCTTACTATCTAATTCAAGCTCCATACGACCAAGACAATTTCCAGCAAAACAAATCTTTGTTAATTACGCTACACTTCCCCAAGCGATTCATTAATTACAAATTGACCCCCAACTCATATACTTATATTAAAAATTAGTCCCCAATGCTCTATTCAACTTAAGAAATTACATTATTAAATCCAAAAAAATTACCCATTCATTTTCATAAACTTCTATTCAATTACTTTTCCAGATTCGAGTCGTTACAGTCTTCCCCCTATAGGAAATTTCTTCCCCGAAATTACGCATGTTAAATTTCTAAAGTACTCAATCTTACAATCTATTAGGCTTCAGTCAATTTATTCTTAATGTAATTATACAACTCAATCATACAATACATAACAATTCACATCATTCACAAAATTCAGCAAACAAGGCATATTATACATACCACAAAATCATGTGATTCCTAGGTTTGCATGTCTCTATGTTCCCTCCTAGGTCTCATCAACTTAAGAGTCTCTCGAGCAATCACAACAAGTAATCACACAAGCATATCAAACAAACATGTTATGCACCCAACATACAATTGCAAACATGTCAATCCTAGTTTTTCTCCTCTATGTTCTCTTAACCCATAGTAAACTAACCTAGAGCTCTGATACCACTCTGTCACGCCCCGGATCCAATGGCATGAATGCCTATGCACGTTTTCATGGATCACAAGACGGGACCTTCGGGTTCCCAACCATGGAACGTGGAACACGACAATAAAACCAGCAATACAAGAGTACATACTACTCAAGTAAAACAGAATCAGAATGCGGAAGTAATATATTATATTCGAAATCAAACTATGGCTTCAGAAGAGCCTACAAATCAAGCAATCAACTATCTCAATTCTACCCTTATTACATCAATTCTAGATTAGGATTTAACGACATAAATAACTAAATTAGCAATCCATGTCTACGCAATTCATCAATCCACCTCAACCTGCAACATGAAAAGTTGCGTGAGCTTGGAATGCCCAGTAAGAAACAATCCTATCATCCATCCTGATAGGACAACGTTAGTCCAAACAAACACATCATACCATAGTAATCATTATGGAGATCATACAATTCACATGCCATTATATCCTAACATAATAGTACCATGGAATAACCTGGAATTGAGACAATTCATACCAAATCTTAACAACATAACCATATATTATCATAGCCACTATATCATATCAACTCCTAGCAACATAACCATATATTAACATAATCACAAACTTTGAATATTAGCATGCAAACAATAATTATGAACTCAGTGATGTCAACAAGTTAATAACCATAAACCCCACAATATTAACAAAGCAATATCCACAATATCAACAAGTTAATATCCATAATATCAACAAGTCAATAACCATAATATCGACAAGACAATAACCCTAATATCAACAACTCAATAACCATACAATGCCATCAAGTTAATAGCCATATAATGCCAACAAGTCAATAGTCGTAACTCCACAATATCTATAAGTCAATAACCATAACATTAACAAGTCGATAACCATAATATCAACAAGTTAATCACCATAACTCTACAATATCAACAACAAACGATGAGATGAATGAATGCAATGCACATGATATGAATGAATGCTAACACACAAGAATGCTCAACACAAATGATGCAATGCATGAATGAATGCAAATAATGCACTTCTTGATGATCAGTCGGTACCATTTGCAAGCTCTACACACACCTCAATCCCAGACCACTATGGTCAATATGTCTCCACAAACAAATATCCCTCGGGTACATCGTGGTTCCGTAGGACTTTCAACCTACCCAGCTCAATCCCTGTAGCTATTTCAAAACTCTTTTGGAAATTCACATCCAAGGATGGTATACCCCTTACCGTTTTTAGGAGGAATTTACACCCAAGGATTGGTCACCCCTAACCATTTCTGGCAATTTACGTCCAAGAATTGGTAACCCCTAATCGCTTCTGGGGACATACATCCAGGGATTGGTCACCCCTAACAAAGAATCCACCATTCAATCCATAGCTGGTTAGTTGCCCGGACGAGTTATCAAACGAACCAGTAGGATTACCGGTGATAATATCCTTCGAAAACTACGCGTGCGCCCATATACACGAATAATCCTTGGGACACCATCATAAGAATCCTTTCCAACAAACAGTAGGATCTCTAGTGATAACACCCTTCGGAAGCTATCCGTGCACCCATACACACGAATAATTCTTTGGAAGCCATTACGGGAATCCTATCCAACAAACATGCACAATCATTTATGCACTACGTATCACACAATGTTAATAAGTTCAATCATATCATAAACAGTAGGATCTCCGGCAATAACACCCTCAAAAGATATCTGTGTACTCATACACACGAATAATCCTTATGATACCATCACAGGAATCATTTCCAATACATACATACACAATCACTCTCACTTATACCATGCACAACATATCACATCTTAACGAGGTCCAATCGTGTCATTCATTGTCCAAATCCATATTATAATCATTATATTAGGTGTGGGGTCACAACCCCAAGTCCAATGGTCAAACCCCTAAGTCAATTGGTCTAACCCCAAAGCCATCTCCACAGAAAAAGAGACCTGGGTGTCCATCGGTACACCGGTGGCCCAAAAACAACTGAAAAGTTTGCCTTGTCGGTAGGCTCACCGGTGTACGGGTGCCTACCAATGGGGCCATCTGTGCTTTTGATGTTCCTTGTCGGCAGCTCCACCGAGGTATCGGTGGGTGCCAATGGGTCACAATTCTGTGTATTATTTAGGGTTTGTGAAAAGCTTTCTTATTGTCCAAATCAATTTACAACAATCATAAAGATCAACAGACATCAAGATAACATAAGTATACTAAACAAATCATATCCAAACAATTTATTTAACATTATAATCAAGTCTAACAAGGATCAAATCACATATGCTCTTAAAATCTTGAATTCAATCATATCAACATACTAAATCTATCTAGCATGATTCTAACACCTATATTAACATGAAAATCATTCTACAATGCAAATCAATCCTCAGAGCATCATAGACAATACACAAACACATAATTTTGGAGATCAATCATCTTAACATATTAGATTTACTAGCATGATTCAACACATGTATTAATATGGAAATCATACTATAATGAAATCAAACTGCTGGAAATCATAGAAAACATGCAAAACATGTAATCACATACAAACGACCACGAAATCCCAAGAGAACTATACAGAAAATGCAACTTAGATCCTACGCTAGATCTAATGTACGATGAAATATGATCCTACACTCTAATCCCAATTCCAGATCTTAGCCACAACCTCTCTTCTCCTACTTCTAGATCCAGCCTCAGCCATCACTCTGTCTCTCTCTCTCTCTCTCTCTCTCTCTCTCTCTCTCTCTCTCTTCTTGGATCTCTCTTTCTTTCTTTTCTCTCCAAAAACCCTCTCTCTCTTCCTCTATTGTTGTGCACGACTTCTCCTTGTTCTTTTTAATGTTTCGAATCCTTCCCTTCTCTCCCTTCTATTCCCAATGTACAAACCAATCTTTCAAATCCAAATCCAATTATAAACTAATTCCTCTCACAATCTAGATCCTTCAAACTCACTTACTAATTTGAAACCTTCTAATCCTATTCTAACCAATCTCAATTCCTTATAATCCCAATCTAACTCTAATTAGAAACTTATCTTCGATTCTCTTCTAGAACAATTCAAATCCTAATAAAATTATCAAACTATCTTTGCTTCTAATTAGGTCCAAATGACTTCTCCCAATATTAGCTCATTAATTCCAACCCATTATACTTATTAATCAATTACTAAACTAGCCTTACTATCTAATTCAAGCTCCATACGACCAAGAAAACTTCCAGCAAAATAAATCCTTGTTAATTACACTATACTCCGACAAGCTATCCACTAATTACAAATTGACCCCCAACTCATATACTTATATTCAAGTTAGTCCCCAATGCTCTATTCAACTTTAGAATTTACATTATTAAATCCAAAAATATTACTCATTCATTTTCATAAACTTCTATTTAATTATATTCATCATTTAACTCAATCAATTACTCAAACATTAATTATTTTATTCTACTTTTCCAGATCCGGGTCTCTACAATCTTCCCCCTTTAGGAAATTTTGTCCCAAAAATTCAGCAAGCAAGTCATGTTATACATACCACAAAATCATGTGATTCCTAGGTTTACATGTCTCTATGCTCCTTCCTAGGTCTCATCAACTTAAGAGTCTATAGAGCAATCAGAGTAAGTAATCACACAAGCATATCAAACAAACATGTTATGCACCCAACATACAATTGCAAAAAAGTGAATCCTAGTTTTTTTCCTCTATGTTCTCTTAACCCTAGGTAACCTAACCTTGAGCTCTTACCACTCTGTCACTCCTTAGATCTAGTAGCACGAATCCGTATACGAGTTGTCATGGATGACAAGACGGGACCTTCAGGTTCCCAACCAAAGAACGCTTAACACAATAACAAAACCAACAATACAAGAGTACATACTACTCAAGTAAGACAAAATCAGAATGCGGAAGTAATATATTATATTCGAAATCAAACTATGGATTCAGAAGAGCCTACAAATCCAGCAACTATCTCAATTCTATCCCTATTACATCAATTCTATACTAGCAATTAACAACAGAAATAACTGAAAAAGCAATCCATGTCCACGCAATTCATCAATCCACCTCAACCTGCAACATGAAAATTGTGTGAGCTTGGAATGCCCAGTAGGAAACAATCCTGTCATCCATCGTCAGGGGACAACGTTAGTCCAAACAAACACATCATATCATAGTAATCATCATGGAGATCGTACAATTCACATACCATCATATTAGAACATAATAGTATCATGGAATAACATGGAATAAAGACAATTCATACCAATTCTTAGAATCATAACCATATATTATCATAGCCACATATCATATCAACTCCTAGCAGCATAACCGTATATTAAAATAATCACATACTTTGAATATCAGCAAGCAAACAGTCATTACGAACTCAACAATGTCAACAAGTTAATAACCATAAACCCCACAATATTAAAAAGGCAATATCCACAATATCAACAAGTCAATAACCATAATATCAACAAAACAATAACCATAATATCAACAAGTTAATAACCATACAATGCCATCAAGTCAATAGCCATATGATGCCAACAAGTCAATATTCATAACTCCACAATATCTATAAGTCAATAACCATAACATTAACAAGTCGATAACCATAATATCAACAAGTCAATCACCATAACTCTACAATATGAACAACAAATGATGAGATGAATGAATGCAAAGCACATGGTATGAATGACTGCTAACACACAAGAATGCTCAACACAAATGATGTAATGCACCTGATATGAATGATGCACATAGTGCACTTTCTGGTGATCAGCCGGTTCCACCTACAAGCTCCACCAACACCCCGATCCACGACCACTATGGTCAATATGTCTCCACAAACAAATATCCCTCGTGTACATCATGGTTTCGTAGGACTTTCAACCTACTCGACTCAATCCCCGTAGCTATTTCAAAACCTTTCTAGAAATTTACACCTAAGGATGGTCTACTCCTTACCATTTCTGCAAATTTACACCCAAGGATTGGTCGGGGACATATACCCAGGGATTGGTCACCCCTAACCATTTATGGGGACATACACCCAGGGATTGACCACCCCCAACAAATAGTCCACCATTCAATCGATAGCTGCCCGATTGCCCGGATGAGCCATCAAACAAACCAGTAGGATTACCGGAGATAATATACTTTGGAAACTACTCGCGCAACCATACACACGAATAATCCTTGGGACACCATCATAAGCGTCCTCTCTAACAAATAGTAGGATCTCCGGTGATAATACCCTTTCGAAACTATCCGTGAGTCCATACACACGAATAATCCTTAGGAAGCCATCACTGGAATCCTTTCAACAAACATACACAATCAATCACAATCATCTATGCACTACGTATCATACAATGTTAACAGGTTCAATAATATCATAAACAGTAGGATCTCCTGTGATAACACCCTTCGGATGCTATCCATGCGCCCATACACACGAATAATCCTTAGAATACCATCACAGGAATCCTTTCCAATGCATACATACACAATCAATCTCACTTATACCATGCACAACATATCATATCTTAACGAGGTCCAATCGTGTCATTCAATTTCTAAATCCATATTACAATCATCATATTTGGTGTGGGGTCACAACCCCAAGTCCAATGGTCTAGCCCCTAAGTCAATTGGTTTATCCCCAAAGCCATGTCCATAGAAAAACAGACCTGGGTGCCTACCGGTGGCCCAAAAACAACTAAAACGTAGGCCATGTCGGTAGGCTCACCGGTGTACCGGTGCTTGCTGATGGGACCATCTGTGATTCTAGTGCTCCCTGTCGGCAGCTCCGTCGATGTGTCACAATTCTGGGTATTGTCTATTCGTGAAAGCGTATTTTGGTATCCAAATCAATTTATAACAATCATAAAGATCAACATGCATTAAGATATCCAAACAATTTATTTAACATTATAATCAAGTCTAACATGGATCAATTCACATATGCTCATAAAATCTTGAATTCAATCATATCAACATACTAGATCTATCTTGCCTAATTCGAACACCTATAATAACATGGAAATCATTCTACAATGCAAATCAAGCCTCAGGGCATCATAGACAACACACAAACACGTAAAATTCTAGAAATCAATCATCTTAACATATTAGATCAACTAGCATGATTCAACACATATATTAACATGAAAATCATACTTTAATGAAATCAAACTCCTGGAAATCATAGAAAGCATTCAAAACATCGCATACAAACCACCACAAAATCCCAAGAGAACTATACAAGAAATGCAACTTACATCCTACACTCGATCCGATGTACGAGGAACTATGATTCTCCACTTCTAATCCCAATTCTAGATCTTAGCCACAACCTCTCTTGTCCCACTTCTAGATCTAGCCGCAACCTTCACTCTCTCTCTCTCTCTCTCTCTCTCTCTCTCTCTCTTCTTAGATCTCTCTTTCTTTCTTTTCTCTCCAAATACCCTAATTCTCTCTTCCTCTATTACTGTGCATGACTTCTCCTTGCTCTTCTCTTTAAAGTTTGAAATCCTTCCATTTTCTCCTTTACATTCCCAACATACAAACCAATATTTCCAATTCAAATCCAATTAGAAACTAATCCCTCTCACAATCTAGATCCCTTAAACTCACTTACCAATTAGAAACCTTCTAATCCTATTCTAACCAATCTCAATTCCTTCTAATTCCAATCTAACTCTAATTAGAAACTTATCTCCAATTCTTTTATGGAACAATTCAAATCCTAATGAAATTACCAAACTATCCTTGCTTCTAATTAGGTCCAAACGACTATTCCCAATATCAGCCCATTATTTCCATCCCATTATACTTATTAATCAATTACTAAACTAGCCTTAGTATCTAATTCAAGCTCCATACGACCAAGACAATTTTCAGCAAAATAAATCTTTGTTATTTGCACTACACTCCCCCAAGCTATCCATTAATTACCAATTTACCCCTAACTCATATACTTATATTACAAATTAGCCCCCATGCACTTTTCAACTTAAGAAATTATGTTATTAAATCCAAAAAAATTACCCATTCATTTTCATAACTCCTATTCAATTATATTCATCCTTTAACTTAATCAATTACTAACATTAATTATTTTATTCTACTTTTCCAGATCTGGTTCTCTATAGTGAGCTTTTCCAGATCTAGGTCCCATCTCAAGTCGGCCTCAGAATATATATATATCTATATATGTGTGTGTGTGTGTGTGTGTATGTATTTATTTTGAAAACTTCGAGATAATACATCCAACGTAGATCAACTTTTGAAATACAACTATAGACACTAAAAATTTGTTTCATCAAGTCAAAGAATTTGACTTAGTCAAAGTTGACTAGTCAACGATAAAAGCCCAACAAGCCTTGTCAAGATGTGGGACTAGGTAAATAAAAAGTGATAATCCCTTCTGTCCATTACAGATATGGACCGAGACACATAAACAAGTTCAGCCCAACAGCTAAATGTGGGCCCACAAAGAAAGTCACAAGCCAAACATGTGATTAATAGCCCATCTTAGGGAGAACCAACATTTGGCAAACAAATAAGGAATGCCATATTGTCTTTGGTGGCAACGAATATTAGGAAAGACACCTAATATTGAATCATGGTAAATTAAGGGCAAAAGATCTCTCATATGGCATGTTTCAATCAAGTCAAATTACTTCTAAATTTGAGGTACACAAATCCTCTTAATATGGATGTCTTCAAATCAAAGGGTAAAATCTCCTTTACAATAGCAAGTTGCAATCAAATTAGATTGTTGCTAAAGTAGGGGAATTCAATCTTCTCCACATGGAAATTCTCAATCAAAGGAAGTCTCCATAACAGGGCAAGGACACCCTCACCTTTTGCTTGTAAATAGAGAGCTCCATACACAAGAGCTCTCAAGGATCAGAAATCCAGAAGAAAGCTTTGAAGCTTGAAGAAACTCTGAAGATATCCTGAGAAGACTTGGGGAAATTTCACTAAAGTAGTCTACATCAGGAATCCTGCGCCCATTCTTTCTTTCTTACAGTAAGAAGAAAGGAGACATACACATCCGGACAAGGAGAGTCCACAAGCAAGAAGGCTCTTCTCCAACTACTTGGCCTACAACAAGCGCTGAAGAACTAGTTACTGAAGGCCGATTCGAGATCAAGCTTTTACAGCCCTCGGATCAAAGTTTCACCAAGGAAATCGAATAAGAAGTTTATTCTTTGTAAAGAAAACAAATCACAGAGATTGTTTCCATTATTTTATTAAATCAAATTGATATTTGTTTTACACATTTTTCTTGTTTTTTATTTCAGATACAAAATTTGTGTCTACAACAACACTTCGAAGGTGGGACTTCAAAGGAAAACTGGTCTAAGCTCCCATTTCAAGTAGGACTCAGAATATATTGGTTTCGAAATAATACTCCCAACGCAAGTGGGATTTCAAAATATGCTACTGTGAAGGTATACTCCCAACATAAGTGGGTCTTCGAAGGGATACTTGGAGTTTCAAAGGTATACTCTTTATTCATGAGTCCTTCGAATGATTTAAATACATAATTTCTTAATTAATCCTGACAGATGGCACATTATTATTGTATCAAATCAATTTTCAAATTGACTCCTCATCATTAGTCCCATGTGCTTAACATGTGCTCATTAAACACGTTGTAAGCACACCACCAAATAAGAGGCAATTTGTCATACGCATTAAATGCATGGTGGGTTGCTATAGTGAACACTGAGTCATAAAGTGAGCCGTCATTGTGGCTTTTCATGTAAAACTCATGTCGCATTAAATGCATGGGTTGAGTTGTCATTCGAGAATTGCATGGCGCATGCAACGCTTGACATTCAAAGAAACCACCATTTGCAATTCTTGACAGTTTAAGCATTTCAAAATGAGATGTATAAAAAGAAATAAATCTCAAGAGATCAATTTACCTTTTTCCTTCCTTAATATGCTCCTCTCAAGCTCTCTATTCACGAAGGCCTTATACTCTTCTTGTTATATTCTCTACTGATTGGAATGACTCCTAAAAGCAAAGCTGGTAAACAAAAGAAAATCGTTCAGGTTTATGAAGAACCTTTGAATTCATTAATTGAACCAGTAAATAAGCTGTTCTGGGACCCTTCCAACAATTGGGTTCCTCCTGCAGAGAAAACTATGCGGAGTTGTTGACTCCTTATGCAGATTTCAAAGAAATCAATAAGAATATTAGCCGTTTTTTGCTAACTCCTTACTTCAAAGCCGCATGTGGTGACTTCCCTTTTTCTGCTTTGTGCTTTATATCTCATCTGGATATTCCAACCGGTTGGGGTTTCTGGTACAAAAACGTTTTGGCGAATCCAGTTTATGAAGCCAAATTGAAGAAATCAGGCATTTTCAACGCCATTCGAGCATCTCTTGCTGATATATCCCGAGACAATGAAGGTCTTAAATCCTTCATTCTTCGATGGAATCTGCATACTCACAATTTTGTCACAACATTTGGGGAAATAACCCCAACTCTCGAAGATGTCCGTGTTTTATGCAGTCTCCCCATTGTGGGCAACATTCATCCTAGAGATATTACTTTTCCTCGTGATGAACTCAAGACACAGAAGGCTTTGTTTGATGGTTTAGGGCTTTCGAAGCAAAAAATTGTGTTGGGGAAGAGTTCCCTTGGTTCATCCAAAGGTATGGGCTCTCGTTTAACTATTGCTGGATGGATTGGATATTTTTGGAGAGAGGAGTTTTCGAAAAAGAATTCAAATATTCTTTCTACAATTCTGGGAGTAGGCATAAATTACCCTATATACTTTGGCCTGTCTTTATGGTTATCTCATTTTATTCTAGAAGGTTTTCCCTCTGAGGGTTCATGAGAAGGTCTTCCCAATTGCTATCAAGTTAACTCAAGGATTCGAGGTCCCTTTAACTCCGTTGTTTTTGGGGAATTTATATGAGAATATTGACCTTCTTGCTGTTGACCAAGCTAGGTCAAGGGGTGCCTGTATTATTTAAACAGTTGTTGATACTATTTTTCCCCAACTTTTCCTGTGGGAGCGGTATCCAAAGTACACTCCGATTGAAATTTGTCCAGATTCTGTAATTCGAGAGGCAGGGAAATCTCATTCTCATTCCATCTTTTGGGCTAACCGTACTCCAAAGGTCAATGTTGATCTAATTAATATCTTGGATAAGGAGAGTGAGTTTGATTATAGGCCTTATATTCAAAATATTGCGAGTGCTGATCAACCCATATTTATGATTCTCGAATACATCACACTTTATGTTTCTGTTTTTTCTCTTCACTCTCGAGAATTTCAAGATTATCTAGTGACCATTCACCATGGTCATGTTCTCGCGATGGTCGAAGCTGATTTCGCAAGTGCTTTTCATTATCACACTCATAGGGTGTTGAGACAATTCAGACTGGATCAAACAGTTCCTATGGTAACTCCAACTGCAATTTCCTCTCCTCGAGATGCTGCCAAGAGGTTTTTCGTACAAGAATCTTTGGAGTGTGCTTGGGCTTTAAATGATGTAATCCTTACTGCTCCTTCGAGACAACGTGGAGCCTCAAAGTCTTGGAGGGATTTTTGGCAATTGTTACTAATTGAACTTGATTAATTTGCCAAAGGCAAAGTTGAGCCCACAAAGCAAGTTATTCTTTTTAGAGATACAAGACTCAAATCTTAGTGTAAGACAAGTGCTCCCTCGAAGGGTATTTCTACACCTGCTCCTTATATATTTTACCCTGATTCTTCAATTAGGGAATACGCCTCGAGCTTTAACACCCACAAATAAATCCCTCAAGAAGGAGAATGTAAGGACCTAAATCCATTAAGAGAATATCCTAATTTAATCCCAAGATTTTTATAAATTAATAGACATTTTCCTAATAATTAATCATATGGTTTTGAAAGCTAATTTGAGTTTGGAGAGTTTTTAAAATAGGTTATCTTTAGTAGGGGTTGCAATTTTATGAGTTATTGGGCTATAGTGGGATTTTACCAAAAAATAGATTTGAATCTGACCGCATGGACATGTGTTTCAGTCGTGGGAAGCCTGGAATGGAAATTGGAGGATATTGAGGGGAGGTTTCCTTTCGCTCTCCCAACCATTTCCTTTATCTTTAGAATTCGTTTAGAGAGCTAGAGAGCATAAGAGAAAGCGAGAAAGAGAGAGTTAGACCCATTCTTAACCCTAACTGTTTTCTCCTTGTAGTTAAGAGAAGAGGTTGTAGAAACTAGAAGGAATAATCATGTAAGTTAAATCTTGTTGTATAATCTTCCTATGATCTCATGATTTGTTCAAGATTCATTTCTTATTGTGATTTACATACATGTGATTTAGTTATTGTGTAAAATAATGTTTAGCATGTTTTGAACCATGTTATAATGTTATTGGAATGATTGTAAGGCTTTTGGATTGAAGTTGGATGGATTTGATACCAAAAAGATGGATTTTCGTAACCCATAAATTATTCAGATTGCGGTTCGTGGGCAGGCACTAGAACACTAGTGAGCCTGTCGACAGGGAATGTTTTTGGTCGTAGTTTGACCCATCGGCAAGCGTCGGTACACGGGTGGCCCTGACGACAGCAAGTGCATTTCACAGGTGCAACCCATTGGTAGGCACCAATGCACTGGTGAGCCTACCGACAGGGACCCATATTACACTGTAATAACCCCATCGGCAGGCACCAGTACACCGGTGGGTCTGCTGATGAGGCCATTACAGTGGTACGTAGAGTTGGATTTTGGTGAGTAATGTGGGTCTTGTGCCAATTGGTTTGGAATGTGGATTTCAGAGTCAAGATTGATCAGAAGGCTTCAGCCTACCTATGGGGAATCAACTTGATGTTCCATAATACATTGTAACCGTCACTTCACCCTTGGACTTGACCATATTTAGTATTGTGACCCGCTTGAGTTTGGTAATTGGTTTGTGGATTAATTATATTTTTTTGGAACATCGTAGGAAGCTTATGATGGTCCCCAATCGGATTATCCGAATGTATGGGTGCAAGGATATTTTCCGTTGGTGATTATCGTTTGGGTCCTAGTTTATAATGCATGCATACTAGGCTGATGTAGACTGTTAAGTGAGCCCGGGAGGTGGAAATTATGAATTATCCTTGCGAGGTTATTCGGAGGGGTTGACTATATACCTGTGGGTAGAAAGGTCCCACTTAAACTAGGGTAAGATTCTTGCAAGATCCTATACAGGTCTGCTATCCCTTAAGTATTTTACACTCATAAAATTAGTATATGGTGGCCTTCGTACCATGGGTTAGCACCCGGAACGAAGAAGGGGCATCCGACTGTTCCTTGTGACTTTGTCCCAAAATTAATTTGATTGAGAAGTTACATATGAAAGGCACTTAACATGACATGTTTGGCTTAGTTCATTCCTTGCATCTCACCTTTCATTGTATTCCTCTGTTTGAGCATTCATCTGGAGCATATGATTGATTCATTTCATGCCATTACATCTCATACTTAAATCAGTCATTTATTTACATTGTTATCTCCTATTGTAGTTGTTGACCTTTACTTGACATAATTGATATCATATGAGGATGGATGACTGCTTGATTTCTTACTAGGCATTCTAAGCTCACGCAACTCCTCATGTTGCAGGATGAGAAGGATGAGGACGGGCAAGATGTGTTGCTGTGTTTATATTTTATGTTTTTTAGACTTATACTCTTACGAGAGTTCTGGTTGTAATAAACTTGGTTTTGGATTTATTGACTTGTTGAACATTGTGGGTCATGGCTCATCTGAAGTCATTGACCGTTTGGATTTTATTTAATGATGTTGTTTAATTATAATAGCTTCTGCACTCTGATAATAAAGGTATTTTAGTTACTTTTATTCTTGTGGTTTAATGGCAATCTGCGTTCCATGCATGGAACCCGAAGGTCTCACTTCGAGATCTGTGTTGCCCCCATAGGGATTCGTGCCATAGGTTTCGAGGCATGACATATTAGTCTCAAAGCATAAGGTTGTGCTCAGAGTAAGGACATTAGAGGACTAGTGAATCTAAGTGTCAAGTAGAAATCCGAAGTTTGGATGGAGGAACATATAAATGCAAATTAGGATTGTGTGTTGTTTGATAACTTGTGTGTTTGTCATGCTAGTATGCTAGATTGTTACATGATTACTAGGATGTGAGGTGGTGTCTTAGTGAACTTAATGCTTAACTTGGGTGTGTAGATGGCTGGAAAGAGGAGAGCTACCATAGGAGAGAGTTCGGCCACTAGAGTTGGAGCTGATGCTGACCCACAGCTAGTGGGTGTCGACCAGATCTTGGGAGACATGGCCTCTAAGTAGCGGGACCAGATGCAGCGCTAAGCTGTAGCTGACCAGAGGATTGATCAGGGGTCTTCAATCGCTTGGCTGAGAGATTCGAGAAATTGACTCCACCGACGTTTGAGGGACTAGGCGAGCCACACCAGGCTCAAGACTGGCTATTGGATGTAGAGAGAGTATTCCTGACGATGGGTTGTCCTGACAGCCAGCGAGTGTCCTTGGCCACCTTCATGCTCAAAGGTGAGGCACTCCACTGGTGGGATATAATGGAGAGGAACCTAGAGACAACGATGTCATGGGAGCATTTCTGGACACAGTTCTTGGAGACCTACCTTCCAAGCAGCTACAGGAGGCAGATGGCTTCCGATTTCATGCGGTTAGAGTAGGGCTCATACTTGGTGGCACAGTTTGAGGTCAGGTTTTCTATGATGTCGAGGTACGCACCTCACACGATTGTGGATGAAGCGGACAAAGCTGCTAAGTTCGAGGAGGGCATACGTCCAGCTTTTCAGTCCAGGGTAGTTCCACAGCGTCTGAGATTTTACACTTAGGTTCTAGAGTGCGCGAGACATGTCGAGCGGGACATGGACAAAGCTTCTACACAGAGGGACCAGCCCAAGCATGACAAAGACTGGTACCAACCCTACTAGTAGAGGCAGAACACTGATCAACGTCAACGGAATGATGCTAGGCTAGCGAGGACTCTACCTGTTGATGCAGCAGTTCCTGTAGCAGAAGATGCACTGCGGCAGCCACTATTGCCTTAGGATTAGTAGTTCCATCGACGTAACGTTAGGGTGTGCTATAATTGCAGGATGCCGAGGAGGTATGGCAAGCTAGTTCCACCTAGGCCAGTGCATCAGGACATGGCCAATGCCATGAAGAACACATCTGTTCCTCGCGATGACCGCACGACTAATGCCGTGGTGGAAGGTACTATTCACTTGTTTCACACTCTAGTTCGTGTATTATTTGATTCTGGTGCATCGCATTCCTTCATATCTAGTAGTTGCATGATAGTTCTGGGTTTGCAACCATGTAGCTTGGAGAGTCCTTTGTGCATAGTTAGCACAGTGGGAGGGATCGCTACTCTACACCGAGTATGCCGTGCTTGCGTGGTGAGAGTAGGTGACCTTAATCTAGAAGTAGACTTAGTAGTGTTGAATTTGGTGGACTTCGAGGTAATTCTCGGTATGGACTGGCTCTCTGCCTACCATGCCAGGGTGAATTGCTTTGAGAAGTCGGTAGTGTTCGATCTTCCCGGGGGTCGTCGTCTGACATTCCTTGGGATGGAGAAGGACAGCTATCAATCAGATTTCCTATTTGTAGTGGATGGGGCACAGAAGTTATCCTTGGAGGTTATTCCCACAGTTCGAGATTTCGGAGGGGTATTTCAAGAGATTCCTGGGTTACAACCTAAAAGTGAGGTAGACTTCAACATAGAGCTCGTACCTGGAACTACTCCAATTTCACGATCAACTTATCGGATGGCTCCGACTAAGTTATGTGAGTTGAAGGAGCAGTTGGACGGATTGAGTGCACTTGGTTTTATCAGGTCAAGTACATCTCTATGGGGTGCGTCAGTTATATTCGTGAAGAAGAATGATGGTTCACTTCTCCTTTGCAACGACTACAGACAGCTGAATCGAGTGATGGTAAAGAACAAGTATCCATTGCCGAGGATCAAAAATCTATTTGACCAGTTGAGGGGAGCCTAGTTCTTCTCGAAGATTGACTTGGGGTCCGGGTACCATTAGTTGCGGATTTGAGATGAGGACATTTAGAAGACGGCCTTTTGTACTTGATATGGGCATTACGAGTTCATGGTTATGCCATTCAGGTTGACGAACGCGCCAATAGCTTTCATGGACCTGATGCACAGAGTGTTTAGGCCTTTTCTAGATTAGTTTGTCTTTATCTTCGTGGATGACATGTTGATTTACTCGAGGTCGGAGGAGGAGGACGAGGAGCACCTCAGGTTTGTGTTGTAGACATTGCATGATCACCAGCTGTATGCTAAGCTGGAGAAATGCGATTTCTGGAGACACGAGGTTAGATTCCTTGGCCATGTAGTATCCAGGAGTGGTATCTCTGTGGATCCGACTAAGGTGGAGGCAGTTCTTGGTTGGGAGCGACCAAAGAACGCATCAGAGATTAGGACTTTTCTTGGTCTTACGGGCTACTATCGGAGGTTCATCGAGGGATTCTCCACTATTGTAGTGCCATTGACTCGCTTGACAAGGAAAAAGGTGAAAATCAGTTGGGATGAGTAATGTAAGTTAGCTTTCGAGGAACTCAAGAAGAGATTGACTTTAGCACCAGTTATAGTTGTACCTATCGCTGGACAGAAGATGGAGGTCTATGCGGATGCATCATTGCAAGGCTTGGGCACAATGTTTTTGTAGGATGGACGTGTAAGGGCTTAGGCTTCGCGACAGCTTAAGGTTCATGAGCGCAACTATCCCACTCATGATCTTGAGTTGGTTGCAGTCGTTTTTGCTTTGAAGCTGTGGAGGCACTACTTGTACGGCGATGAGTTTGAGTTGTTTTCGGACCACAAGAGTTCGAAATACATTTTCATGCAGAACGACCTGAACATGCGCTAGAGGAGATGGTTGGAGCTTGTTAGCCGTAGACCGTGTGGAGTGCTAGCTCAGTTGATGCGGCAGGAGTGGAGATTACAGGAGATTGTAGCTGACTTGGGAGTTCAGTCAGTGGACTAACAACGTAGTGGTTACCTTTTCAGTATAGTTGCCATACCTTCCTTGGAGCATCGGATCGTCGCTAGTTAGAAGAATGATCAGGATCTTCAGTTGTAAGCAGCAGATGATGGGAAGCCAGAATGGGTGGTGCACCCAGATAGTTTGATTAGATATCAGGGTCGCCTTTGTGTTCCAGGCGATCAGGACATCAGGAGAGAGATCTTGGAGGAGTCGCACAAGTCACGGTATTCCATTCATCTTGGGAGTACCAAGATGTATCGGGACTTGCGTGTGAACTTCTGATGACCGGGAATGAAGAGGGAGAGTACTCAGTTCGTAGCGAGTTGTCTCACGTGCCAGCAGGTCCAGGCCGAGCACATGAGAGCAGCAGGACTTTTGCAGCCTTTACCTATAGCAGAGTGGAAATGGGAGCACATCACCAGGGACTTCATAGTCGGTTTACCCAAGACTAGAGGTAGCATGGATTTGATTTGGGTAATTGTGGATCGGTTGACAAAATCAACCCATTTCTTACTAGTGCGAGTTTCAGCTTCAGCTGAGGAGATCACGAGACTGTATGTGCAAGTACACAGGGTACCAGTGAGTATCGTTTCAGACCGTGGTTCTCCATTTACATCCAAATTCTGGGCGAGAGTGCAGAAAGCCATGGGCATGCAGTTGGACTTCAGTACAGCGTATAAACCGCAAACAGATGGCCAGACAGAGAGAGTTAACCAGGTGCTGTAAGATATGTTGTGAGCATGCGTGATGGACTTTGATGGTAGTTGAGGAGAACATCTACCTCTGGTAGATTTTTCTTACAACAACTATCATTCGAGCATTGACATGGCTACATTTGAGGCATTGTATGGTAGACCGTGTCGTCCACCTATTTGTTGGGCAGAAGTTGGAGAGGGTAGTATTCTTGGATCTGAGCTTGTTCAACAAACCACAAATAAGGTGAAGCTAATCCGGGAGAGATTGAAGTCGGCACAAAGCAGGCAAAAGAGTTACGTAGACTGGAGGAGGAGAGACCTAGAGTTCGCGGTTGGTGACCACGTGTTCTTGAAGGTTACACCCATGAAGGGAGTTAGTGCTTCAGCAAGAAAGGAAAGTTAGCTCCACGTTACATCGGACCTTTCGAAGTGCTAGAATGTATTGGACAGGTTGCATACCGAGCTGCTTTACCGACACAACTTGCAGCAGTTCATGACGTGTTCCATGTATCGCTATTACAGAAGTATGAGCCGGACCCGTCACACGTGTTGGATTGGAACTATGTGCAATTTCGAGAGGACATGTCTTATGTCGAGAAGCCGATGCGGATTCTGGACCGGAAAGAGCAAGTCTTGAAAACCAAGACTATACCTTTGGTGAAGATTCAGTGGGAACATCATGACGAGTTCGAAGCTTCGTGGCAGTTAGAATCGGAGATCCGGGAGCGCTATCCACAAATTTTCACTGATTGAGGTACATAATTTCGGGGACGAAATTCTTTTAAGGGAGGTAGGTTGTAAGGACCTAAATCCACTAAGAGACTATCCTAATTTAATCCTAAGATTTTTGTAAAATTAATAGACATTTTCCTAATAATTAATCATATGGTTTTGAAAACTAATTTGAGTTTGGGGATTTTTTAAAACAGATTATCTTCAGTAGGGCTCTTATTGCAATTTTATGGGTTATTGAGGTATAGTAGGATATTACAAAAAATTATATTTGAATCTGAGCGCATGGACGTGCGTTTCAGTCTTGGGAAGGCTGGAATGGTAATAGGAGGAGATTGAGGGGAGGTTTCCTTTCCCTCTCCCAACCATTTCGTTTTTATCTTCAGAACTCTTTTGAAGAGTTAGAGAGCACAAGAGAAAGTGAGAAAGAGAGAGTTAGACCCATTCTCAACCCTAGCCGGTTTCCCCCTTGTAACTGAGAGAAGAGAAGGAAGAAGAAGAAAGGAAGAGAAGAGGTTATAGAAACTAGAAGGAATAATCAGGTAAGTTAAATCTTGCTATATAATCTTCCTATGATCTTATGATTTGTTCGAGACTGATTTCTTATTGTGATTTACATACATGTTATTTAGTTATTGCGTAAAATAGTATTTAGCATGTTTTGAACCATGTATGTTATTGGAATGATTGTAAGGCTTTAGGATTGAAGTTGGATGGATTTGAGACCAAAAATATGGATTTCCGTAACCCAGAAATTACTCATATTGCGGTTCGTTGGCAGGTACCGGAACACCGGTGAGCCTGTCGACAGGGAATGTTTTTGGTCATAGTTTGACCCATCGACAGGCGCCGGTACACCGGTGGCCCTACCGACAGCAAGTGCATTTCACAGGGTGCAACCCATTGGTAGGCACTGGTGCACTGGTGAGCCTACCGACAGGGACCCATATTACACTGTAACAACCCCATCGGTAGGCACCAGTACACCTGTGGGTCTGCCGATGAGGCCATTACAGGGGTACGTAGAGTTGGATTTTGGTGAGTAATGTGGGGCTTGTGCCCATTGGTTTGGAATGGGATTTCATAGTTACGATTAATCGGAAGGCTTGAGCCTACCTACGGGGAATCAACTTGATGTTCCATAATACATTGTAACCGTCACTACACCCTTAGACTTGAGCATATTTGGTATTGTGACTCGCTTGAGTTT
>JAUPMG010179221.1:0-10425 GCA_031762675.1 Pachysandra terminalis
AAGCTACCACAAAAGACATTCTTGCCCTTTCTAGAAGCCTCTCAAAATATCTATTGGACCACTATGGTCCAAATAGAGACACACCACTTGGGTGTTACTAATCTCTTAAACTTGTATTAACATTGCAATTATACTTATTACTGAAAGTAATTAAATACACACATATTTAAATTACATTAAATCTAATAGTCACACTTACCGAGATGTGTCGAGCTCATTTCAGTCACACGACCTGATCCGGCTCTAATCCGGCCCGACCAGAGAAAGAAAAAAAAATTATATGTTTACTCTTTTTCGGACACAGGGTATTACATCACCCTTATCTCCTCTCCTTAGACGTAACACTCTAGATCCTAAGAACTTGCACATTTCAAAGCCTCCCTCCTTATCACCTAATCGTGAGACCCACTCCCCTGAGTAGGTGAATCCTAGCCCTCTCTTTCCTAGTCACTCCTCTTTTCCCTCTTCTTCATCCCACAACCAAATATCCCTATTATCTTCATCCTTTTCCCAAACCAATATTCTCTCCTCTATCCCTTCCGCAAGACAACCAACCAATTCAAATTCCAAGTTCAAATACCATGGAACGTGCACTCTCACACTCCCTAACCGAATCCACCAAAAATTTGGAACGTCCCACTCATTTGGTTGATCAATCCAAAGTTCAAAATTTAGATCAAGTTTCCCCCCTTCTCAAAATTCAAAAATCTCAACCTCTTCATTGGGTATCCAACTCATTGTGGACCTAAATGCCCCAACCTCCACCCCACCCAATCCACTAACACGACGTTCCATGGTCACATGATCCATGTTGGGCACAAGAAAGCCATCAACCCGGTATGCTTTAGTATTCGAGGCCGTTGCTCATGAACCGACTTGCTTCACACATGCCAACAAGGATCCCTGCTGGCGAGCAGCCATGGTTGAAGAGGTAAATGCATTCCTTCGTAATGGGACATGGACGTTGGTTCCCAAAACTCCCGCACAGTATATTGTAGGATGCAAATGGGTGTTCAAGGTTAAAACAAAGTTTGATGGTTCTATTGATCGTTTCAAGGCATGGTTAGTTGCGAAGGAATACAGTCAACAACATGGGCTTGACTATGAAGAAACATTCAATCCTATTCTTTCTCTTGGGGTTAATAATGGCTGGTCTATATATCAACTGGACGTCTCGAATGCTTTCCTCCATGGTAATCTGGAAGAAGTTGTATACATGAGTCAACTTCCGGGGTTTGTCGATTCTCAGCACCCTACACACGTGTGCAAGCTTCACAAAGCCATTTATGGCCTAAAACAGGCTTCATGTGCATGGTATCATCGGTTGAAGGATTTCTTATGTGCCTATGGTTTTGTCAACTCCAAATCAGACACCTTTTTGTTCATTTATCTACATGAAAATATTGTCGCCTATTTTCTGGTCTATGTAGATGATATCTTGCTTACGAGCAACAATGGTATGCTCGTCTCAACACTCATGCGCGACGTTGGTCATGAATTTGCAATAAAAGATTTGGGGTTTGTACACTTCTTTCTTGGGGTTGATATATCACATGTTCAAGGAGGCTTATTCCTAAGCCAATCCAAATATATTTTGGATCTTCTGAAACGTACCAACATGGATGGTGCAAAACCATGCACTGCTCCGATGTCTACTGGCTTGCAACTTTCAAAATATCACAGGCAAACGCTCTCGAATTCTATACAATATAGAAGCACGGTTGGCGCATTGCAATATTTATCGTTTACTCAACTCAATCTTGCCTTATCTGTTAACAAAGTCTGCTAATTCATGCACAATCCAACAGATGTACATTGGTCGGCGGTCAAGTGGATACTTCGGTATTTAAAACATACAATTCATGTCGGACTTCTTATTCACAAGAATAAAAATTTTGATCTTCAATGCTACTCTGATGCAGATTAGGTTGGGTGTCCTGACGATCGTTGATCTACTAATGGTTTTTGTATTTATTCTGGTTCAAATCTGTTATCATGGGGATCAAATAAGCAAAGGACAGTAGCTCATTCAAGTACGGAATTTGAATACAAGGGACTAGCCAATGCTACAACAGAACTGGTTTGGCTTCAGTCATTATTTCATGAACTAGGAATATTCCTCACTAAGGCACCAACCCTAAGTAAGGTGTGCCAATATTGGTGCAATGTACTTAACAGTTAACCCAGTTTTTCATGTTCGTACAAAGCATATTGAGATAGACTTTCATTTTGTACGAGATAAGGTTGCTCGTTGTGATTTAGATGTTCGGTATCTCTCTTTCGTTGATCAGATTGCTGATGTGTTTACAAAATCTCTCTTTCCTCGAAGATTTCAGCAACTATGTTCCAAGCTTCAACTGGTTCATGTACCGTCGCTTGCGGGGGAGTACTAAGGATAATGTGTCCCCATAACACTCTAGGTTGTATTCTAATGTTTGTTTGATTTTTGAAATTATATCTCAACCGTATGTGGTTAATGATAAGATTCCTTTGTAAATGTAAAAGATCTTTATAATGGAAAACCTCCTGTGAGGATCAACTCAAGGAGATTCAAACCATATCGTCTTTATCTCTTGCACATAGCAACTTTAGAAGGTTGTGTGTTTTGAGCCGGATTCATCAACTCTCTTCTTCTTCACCCTACATCAGTTGGTATCAAAGCTAGCGTTGATATGCCGCCTCACAGACGTGGTGCGCGAGATGCTCCTTTGGAAGAAGTTCACAAGCGTGATGCCGTAGCAAGACTCACACAACAGGTTTGAGAGTCTCCACCAATTTATGATGAATATTCTGAAGATGGATATTTGATTATTGGTGGAAACTCAAGTCATAGCTTGAAATTTTTTTTTCCAAGGTTATTAATTTTATTTGGGTTGACTCAATACTTCAATTACTTTCAACCAATATACGACAATTCCAAAACTCGAGGTTTTGATAATTTTGGAATATCACATTGGATGGATACTTTGAAGAAGAGATTTGATGGATATTATCAGTTCTTCATGAAGTTCAACATATATGAAGAACGCGTGGGCAAAGAATCAAAGCACCTGTAAAAACTCGAGGACGAGTTTTCTCCAATAGAGGGAGAATGATGCAGTATGATATTATAGGCCATAACTTTATGCTCTTATATCCGTTTCAGGCGATCTTTAGTTCATTGGAAAGCTCTCTTCGATTCATACGTTAGTTATTTAGTATTTTATTAAAATTTTAATTTTTTAGTCTTCAAAATATGGTTTAAAGTTTGATTGCTGAAAAGTAACGAATTTAAGGATCTTCTGTCATTAGGGTTTTATTTTAGAAGTCATCTGAGATCAATTTATTTTAATGGCTTAGATTAAGTTGAATGGATGGTTAGGATTAGTTGCTTGTCTTAAGTTAGGTTTTAGTAGTTTAGGGTTTCTTTTCTTATAAATAGATGTTAGGAGAAAGTTGTAATTGATTATTGAATATTTTATGAAATTGAATTGAAAATTTTTCTCTTTTTATTTTTATTGTTCAAAGGTTTTGCCTAAAACCATAGCAACTTTAGAAGGTTGTGTGTTCTGAGCCGGATTCATCAACTCTTTTCTTCTTCACCCTACATTACACATTCACTGTTGCTAGTATATAAAACGAAGCTCAACGCATTGTTTTAAAAGCCAGACCGAATAGGCTGGTCGAACCGTAAATCGGATATATCAATAGTTCGGTTCATATCTCAATTTGGTTGTAAAATAATTAGCACCGAAAACCAGATAAACCGATAAAAACTGGGTGTGATCGAAATTGAATTGGATATTTTGAATCTTCTTTATTTTTTCTTTAGTTATGTATGTTTATGTCTCTTGGTTCTCTAGGTATGAACCTTCGACGGAACTGGATTGAATTTGACCAATCTCCTCAGCGGTTCAATGCATGGTTTGATTTTTAAAACATCGGTTAAATGGGGTAGGTAGATTACATGGGTTGAAGTGGGTTGGGTTAGTTTGCGTCTATCAACAGTTTATTAAATACACAAGTTTAGGTTGAACACAAACCCATTATTTCGGATGAAGGCCTTTTGTGAACCTGGGTTGTATGAACCTCCTGTGAACTTCACACGAGGTGGCACCTATGCAAGCGGACCCATGCACTGAAAAGGTTGGCAGCCACTGGTTAAGGCAGGTGGGGATCTTCTGTGATTGGGATCAGAGGAGGTTTCCTGTGATTCGGATCAGAGAAGATCCTCACCTGCTTTAACGGGTGACTGCCACCCTTTTTAGTGCATGGGTCCGCTTAGGATAGTTGTCAACCTCGTGTGAGGTTCACACAACCCAGGTTCAAATTGTGGCCCCCCTAGGATGGGTGTCGATCTCCTATGGCAGATCACAGGAGGTTTCCTGTGATTTGGATCACAGAAGATTCATAGTCTGTTAAAGCTGAAACCAATTAAGATAGAAGCAGATTTTAGGTTCATTAGGTCTCTTAGGGTTTTAGAAATGTCGATCACCCTTTTTAGTAGGGCCTACTCGAGGACAGATGTCAACCTTGTGTGAGGTGCACACAACTCAAATTCATAGAAGATATGCGTCCCATTAGTTCCATGGTATCAAGGATCGGCCGATATCGGTCCGGATCGGGACCGGTCCAGTTCCAACCCGCGATACAAGCCTTTGTAGCGTCGGGTTGTGGACCGATGGTCCGGTGACCGGTTGCGCCTGTTTGGCGACCGGTCCCGCTAGTCCATCCGGTCCGGCGACTGGTCCACCGATACCGCCGGCCGGCAGTCCGGCGACCGGTCCCTCTGATCCCACCGGTCCGGCCGGTCCACCGTGATATGAAATTTTAAAATTTTAAATTTTAAATTTTTTTTTATTTTTTGTACCGGATCCGGACCGGCCAGTACCGGTCCGTACCGGCGATACGGACCGGAACCGGTCCGGCGACGGGTTCCTGTACTTAAAACCTTGATTAGTTCTCATGCTAAATAACCCGGTCCAAGCTGGTCTAAACCTGACCTATTACGAGTTGTAATTAATATTCCATTACACCACCTTTATCCTCGCACTAAGGATGCATTCACATATATACCACCATGCAAGTGTTATCTTTGTGAAATGTGAATGGAACCTGCAATTCTTTTTCGGATGCCACAAGATGTGGAAAATATTTGAACTTTGATTATTATTTTTTTCTCTCTTACCCATTCCAAACGGATCTTATACTACCAAAAAGTAGAATCGATTCCTTTACTCCTTTATCCAAGCAGATTAGGCAAAGCTGTGTATTTCTTTATGTTATTAGGTTAAACGATAGCCAAACAGGTTGCATGATTTTTCTATCTTCTCTAACTGCGTTTTCTTTACGCAAAAATCAAACTTGCTCGCTTTGAATTCCAAGAACTTTGAATGTACTTTATCTTCTTAATGGACTCACGAAGAACATATATATATGACAACGAATTCCTTTATCCCAAGTATATTCTTGTGAAAGCAGTACCAAAAAGCTTTCATTCCACTTGAAATAATAAGATATAAATCTTTGTAATGATTTCATGGTGAAGGCTCTATCCCAATCATATATTATTAAATTAAATTTGTTCTCTTGTTTATTAAGTTTTCGTAGATTTGTTGTCATTTATTTATCTAATTATTAGCAAAAGTACACGTGTGTTGCATGTGGATGTTGATCATATAATTACACGTTGTATTTAAAATAATAATACAAAGAAAATATAATCTTTAAAATTATATAATAGTTCATATATTATTTTCTTAGTAAATTCCAAATTAAAAAATATGAAAAATAATAAGTATTTTTATATTATCTTATCTTTTATTTAAATTTATTTATTATCACTTTTAATTATATAAAAATTATATTAGATCTCCCAAAAAGATATTATTATATATAAATTTTAAAGTAAAATTAACTTCATAAATTGAAATATTAAAAATATATTAGCACATTTTATTTATAAATAATAGAAAATTATCACATGACAGCCTAGGTCACAAGCTAGTTATTCTATTTTTAATAAAATTCATTAAATTGTTGATTATATAAAAAATTATTAACTAATTAAAATCTTGAACTTATCTTTTATTTTAAACTTATCTTGTAAAGATTACCTCAATATTATCTACAAATAAAAATAAAATAACAATATCCTAATATCAATAGAATAAGAGTATAAATAAAATAAAAGGATACTATTATATATAATTTTTAAAGTAAAATTAACTTCATAGATTGAGATACTAAAAATATACCAACATGTTTTATTTATAAATAATAAAAAAATTAACATATGACAGCCTAGTTGTCATAAGCTAGTTATTATTATTTTTTAATAAAATTTATTAGATTTTTCAATTGTCGCAGCTATACTTTTTTTAAAATTAAATTATCCTAATATCGTTAGGATAAGAGTATTTTTCAACTGTCGCGACAATACTTTTTGTTACAGCAGAACGATTTAAAGTTGGGGCAGCGCCCCAACTTTCCTCAAGTTGAGGCCAGCTTGAACCATCCAAAAGCCAAACCAACTCACAAGCACACCCAATGCGATATCACGACAGGGTACCACTCGCTCCGAATCCCATACGTCATGCCTATCTTGGCCGGCCCAAGCTGCTTCACTGTGCTCGCCCCACTTGTAGTGTCCCATTGTCATCCAGGTACAGTAACATTCCTAATTAGAATATTAAATATTATAATTAGTTAGAATCATGATTTTTATAATTTCTTTACTTAGTTAGATTCTAGATTTTAATATTTAAATTTTTTATTTCTTTTATTAATTAGTTTCTTTAATTTGTTAATAAGCTTTTTATAACTAATTAGATTCAAGATTTTGATAATTTATTAGATTTTTTATTTATTTTTATCTAGATTTCTTAATTTGTTAGATTTTTGTTTTATAACTAATTAGTATCTTGATTTTCTATTGGATACTTACTTCTCATTAGACAAGGCATCTTATTATTAAGTAATAAGTTCGACAGTTACTATTTAAAGTGTAGATGATTTTTTTTTATAACTAATTATAAGATTCAAGATTTTGATAATTTATTTATTTAGATTTAATAATTTGTTATATTTTTGTTTGGTATCTAATTAGTATCTTAGCATCTTAATATTAAGTAATAAGTTGGAGGATTACTATTTAAAGTGTAGATAAAAACAGTTTCATATACTTTATTTATTAGTTTCATATACTTTATCTCTTATATATTTATCTATTAGTTAGTATTCTAAGATTGTTAGGATATTGTATCTTACTTACTTATCTATTAGTTAATATCTTAGAATAAGAGTCTTTTAGATATAAAAATGGACCGAAATATTATTTTACGTTAATATAAAAATAATTACTTATAGAGTTCAAAGATTATTCATGAAATAAACATATTATATAAGGTCAAAGATTATTGATGAAATAAATATATTATATAAGATTATAAAGGATAATTCAATATTTATAATTATAAAAATTCTTAAAAACTGCTTTCTCTTTTAATAGTAGGATAAAAGAAATTCTCCCTTGTCTTTATAAGATAAATATTATATAGAGTAAAATTTATGTCAATTCATTATATTATTTTTAAATTTTTATTGATATAATTACATATTTTACATAAATATATAAGATGATTTAAATCTGTCTGTAATACATTTTATAAAATATAATTATATAACATCTTATAAAATCTTATATGGTTAATAGATGAAGAAAATATATTTTTACTTTAAATTATACTATTTTTTTTTAAATAAAATTAGTTTCATTATCTTATCTTTCATTTTAGACCTATCTATTATCCCAAAACTTATCTGGCTAAGATAAGGATCTCTTACTTACTTAATAATTGATAATTATAATTCTTTTATTTAATAATTTATTTAATTATAATAATATTATAAGGGTGTTTTATTCATAAAAAATGAGCCAAAAAAATCAATTATGATAATTTGAGTTGGAGTCTGTAATCTTATCCTATTCATCTGATTATGATAAGTATTGGAATTGTTTTGATTAAAAATGATAAGTATTAGATAATTATGAGAAGGATATGAAATAAAATTATGAGATACTTACCTAATTATGATAAGTATTAAAGTAGGATATTAAACATATAAGTAACTTGTTAGAATAGAAGTCGTTGGAATATAGTAGAGTAGGGATATTTTAGTCCAATTGTAAGAGTTTTAGTCTGAAAAAGAAATTTAAATTGAAGAGTTTTAGTCCAAAATATAAGAGAATTATAGTTAGGGGTAAGGGATAGGATTTATGGGTGGAAGAGTTTTATGTGGATGTGATGGAAAAGCTTTAGTAAAAATAGAATTATTGTCATTTAAATTGAAGAGTTTTAGTCAAAAAAAAAAATAAGAGAATTAAAATTAGGGGGTAAGAGATAGGATTTATGAGTGGAAACGTGGGTGGTGGAACTTTATTAAAAATAGAGGGTTTTTTAATTTTAGGGGGGGGGGGGGGGGAATTTAAATAACAAAAAAGAGAGAGGATGTATGGGTGAAAATGGGGGTGTTAGAATTTTAGTGTAATTGGAATTTTTTTATGTGAAAATAGGGGGGTTTTTAAGTTAAAAAAAAGATAGGATTTATGGGTGAAAATATGGGTGGAAGAATGTAGTGAAAATAGGGTCTTTTTTTTTTTTTTTTTAGTGAAAATAAGGGATTTTTTAATAATAAAAAAATGTACTGAAAAAATCTTAAAAATACTATTTGCTTTTAATAGTGGTATAGATATATAATTTGTTTTTTTACATTTAATAGTTTTTTTTATCTCTTTTATTGTATAATTTAAAAATAAAAAATCATTTGTAAATTCAAAAAGTTAACGTGGAAAAATAAAAAAATATTTAATTAAAAATGATTAAAATATTTAATTAAAAAAATATTAAAAGGTTCAAATAGATAAAAAATGTTGATCAACATATTTTATATATTGATATTTTTTATTAATTAAATTAAAATCTATTCTAACATAACAAAAGTTAATTTTTAATATTTGTTAACATATAGATGACTTGAGTCTCCTTTTGTTTCTGCAAGCATTAATATAATTTCTCATTAATTCTTAATAACAATTTTCAAAAAATAAAATAATAATTAAAAACTTGTTCATATTGTATAAATTAATTAATTTGGTTGCACCTTATTAGTTCCATTATTTTGATAAAGTTTTGTTTGATTCATACTTTGGTTGGCAATTTGTGATTCTGTTTGGTTGCACGAGGTTGAGTTTCCAAAAGCATCTAAATCTAAGTGCGGAAAAACATGCTCTCTTTCCATGTAGTCGAGATTTTCAAAAAGAAATTCTTGGTGTCCTCTTTAGCTATATTCTTCGGACCATCTTTTTTGTACCAAAACCATTTAATAGTCATTCTTATACAATTTTTAAGAAAAAAAGATGGAAATACATACTCTCTTTCCCATGCAGTCAAAATTTTCAAAACCGGCCGTCCGAACGGCGACACCGGTCGGGATCAGTCAAAATTGAGCCATTCCAGGCCAATACCAATTGGATCATTTATTTTATAAATTAAAAAAAAAATTAGAAATCAGTTGGATTCGTTAATCGAATCACTGGACCGAAAAAACTAGAAATCTATATCGATTGATTGACGATAGGCTTGGGATCGGACCACTCCTGACCAATCCCAATAGAGACCAGACGATCCAGTCCGATCCTTGAAACCATGTTATTATGTGGGCCATCTTATTAGTTTTGCATGGAATCAATCATATATTAAAAAAAAAAAAAAAAGATAAAGCAGATACCTGTGCCGTCTATTACTAACCACCGTCGTCTGTTATTACCGTTATTTCTTTGCCTATAAAAGCAACTACTAGCTTTCCTCCTTCAAAACCCATAACTTTCTTTCTTCTCCCTCTCTCTCTCTCTAGAAGAACAATGGCAATATTCCAAGGAGGACCCTTTAATGGATTCGGTCACGACGGGGATGACTCATACGGTCAGCCAGCAGCTCCATACGGTGCGCCGACACCGTCGTGACAATTCGCACCATCCCAACAGTACCCATACGGAAAGGAGCTTGATTATTTGTTAAATCTAGCCTCTGTTCTCATCCAATGTTTAGGTTTTTCTACTGAGGGAAATTTTGTATTCTTGCTCTCTAGGGTGAAACCATAACCTAATTCGCGAGAATGAGGGTATATAAAATTTTAGATGAATAGGAAAGCTGTGGGAGAGATCTCTCTAACCCTTTAAGTATGTATCCTTACTCTTTAAGTGTTCATCCTTACCCTTTAAGTGTGCATCCTTGATGTGCTTAAGGGCACATAACATAATTTTCAATATTTTGTATCTAAGTAAAGTAACATGGTTGTTATTCCTGAAAGGGCACATAAAATTATATATCATGCGTGTAAAGTTACATGGTCGTTAAAATGTGTTCTAAGTTTTTTTTTTTTTTT